>JASDQU010100177.1:56325-81035 GCA_032191745.1 Picea mariana
GGCTACAATACCTGTTATGAACATTTGGTAGTCTTCTAGAATGCCATTTAATGTGACTATTACTAGATCAGTGGGTGAGACCTTTTCTCCTATGTCACCCAATTTATCTTTTAAATCTTTGATTCTTGAAATGAAATTAGTAACATTTTCATTTTCCTCCATTTTGTTTGAGAGCAATTTGCTTTTTAAAAACAAAACCCGATTTGTATTAGCAATTTGGTACAAACCTTTCAAGATGTCCCACATCTCCTTAGATGTTTTGCAATCTCTTATATGTGGAATTATGTTGTCTTTTACAGACATTCCGAGGAAAAATTTGTCTTTTTTTTCTCTCTTCTCCCAATCTTGGGTAGTATTAGCAGGCTTTGCCTCATCTCCCGAGACAATAGCCCAAACCCCAGATGCTTCCATCACTATTTGCATCTTAAATTTCCAATTTGCATAATTGGATCCATCTAATTTATTTGATTCATTTATGCATGAATCAATTAAAGAATTTTCCATTTTAAATTCTTTAAAAAACAACTCAGAAATTACCTTTCTGCTGCCACCACCAAGCCTTCTCCTCCAACGCACAAATCTTAACATAGCCAACAACCTTCACAAGAGAGAAAACAATGGCTCTCTTCTACGGCTCAGTGCACAAYGAATACAACGCCCTTGCACCAACTCTGGTGGCCCTTGCACCAGCGAATACAATGCCCTTGCACCAGCTCAAGGACACAATGTTCGAGTTTGGAAGAATAAGAAGCGACTCTCTCACAGTGGACTGGTTTTTTCCTCCCAACAGTCATTGCTCCTAYGGGCTGGCAAAGGAATCCTGAACAGTCGTTTCTCTTCCGGGCTGGCAAAATAATACCAGTAAATGATATTTCTCTCAGCAACACTCTCACGACAAACAACAATATTCTGTTATGACAAACAACGTTCAAACGGGCGCACACAACAACGGTCTATTCTCCCAACCGAAAGCTCTCAACCAGAGATCTCCAAGAATTATCCGTGCAGCAGTGATCTCCTCCATGCACAGGCTGCGAGTGAACTCTTAGGTCGCACAGCCTCTCTGACAGAGAAGGTCATACACCTCTCCTACATGCATTGAACCAATGACAACGACGTTCTCCTCCTCCACGCACAGGTGTAGACAGATATCTCAGCGCACTGATATCTCAATGAATGTCTCACGGTCTGATCTGGGCACTCTCCCTCAGTCAGAGCCAATGCTCCACGTCCTCTCACGCAGACAATGATCTGCGATCCAGCAACAGTGGTTTGGTGTGGGCTCCTCACTCCATATCCATGATATCCGTCTGCCTCACACAATCTCCCAACCTTGCTCTGATACCAAATTAATTAATAGAGGCAGAACATAATGCGTGAGCAGAGCTCACCTTCGTTGATTATCAAAGCCAAACATTACATTTATATAGCACAAACAAGCTTGATCTGAAATCCTACAAATGTGGATCTGAAACCACCAGCAAACCCTAAATTGGACAGGCACACAACAACCCGCAACCACTTAGTTACGTATATCTTAACTAAGTATCCTAATTTCTACATTATTCCAACAAATATCTCATGAAAGGTCATGATAATTTTTATATTGAGAAATCAAATTATACAAATTGAAAACATGAAACAAATATTTTGAAAGATTACAAAAAGTCATTAATGAGATAGAATATTAAACTTAGAATACAATTTCCAATTTCCAAATAATGGTGCATAGGTGGATCCTTTGGGAGACCAATCAGATTTGATGAAGGCTTTGAGCTTGCCATAAAATATAGTAATGATTTAACCTTATGAATGGTTGCTAATTTTTTTCAAGATCGACTATGTTATGCAATTTAGATGAAACAAATAATCAATACTAGGATTTACTATGTCTAATACCTAAGCTAAACATCAAGAGTCATTGCCATTTTTGTTCACTACTTTCAATTACCTACAAGGTTAATTCCAATTGTCTTACTTCCATAAGTTTCAATTATAATCTTCATAAACCATCATCGTAGTACTATCATCATAGTACTGTTGTATTTTGATTGTCACTTCTCATAACAAATGTATTCGTATGTGTTATCCATGTGTTTTTGATGGGAAAATCCATTGCAATTAGTGTATAGAAAGTAAATGTTATGACCCAAGGGGGGCATATATAGGGTTAAATGTACACAATATGAGCCCAAGGGGAGATATATGGGGCCAAATGTACATGAAATGGGTAAATATATATGTAATAACGTTGGGCTCATAATAAAGGGGCCTCATGTGTAGGTGTGAATAGGTATATATAGAGATCATGCATTCATTAATTAGAATAGGTGAATTGTGATGCATGAATGTATTTGGATATTTTTAGGAGGTTATCCTATTCATTAAGAAGTTATTATGTAACCCATCTATGTTATCTATATTGAAGTTGTACTCTAGGCTCACATTTCATTACATGGTGTGTACTTTGGTTCTGTTACCATATTTTAAGCATTGATTACTCTAGCCTTTGAAGATATCAAGAAGAATGATGATGGGCTATCTAAGATGTGAGGTGATAATGAATACATGATCTATATATATACTTATTCACACCTACACATGATGTCCCTTTACTATTAGGCCGACCCATTTACATATATATTTACCACGTACATTTATCCCCATATATTCCCCCCCTTGGGGTCATATCATATACATTTAACCCTATATATGTCCCGCTTGGATCATAACAACAATTGGAGAAAATGATAAATAAATTCATATTATTTAAAATGAGTACATGAAGCAGAGAACTAGTAGAATCTTCATCATAAAAGGGGATGATGTGCCAAGAAAGATGGACCATGGCCTCTATTTCTCCCAAAGTTACATGGGCATTCTCGACATTGTCACACAAGAGAGCTAACATCTCAACCATGCCCACATCACACTATTCTTATCAAATCATGGTTGAGTTTCCAATATGTTTTCCATATTCTTTTATATAAAATGCTAGGAAGTACATTGTAACAAATACTCTCCATCCATGAAAACAATATGCAAGAATAACATGTACAAAACCTACAATTGAGTTGTGTTGAGTTGTTACTTAAGGTTTTTTCAAAACCCTAACCCTAGTTTGGGTATAATCTCTCATCCCAACTATCTGAATCCGACTCCAACCTTGTAATAAGAGTGACAATACTTGACCTCAAACTAAAAGTCAAAGATGTTAAGGGAAAACTCTCTCAAAACCAGTTACAAAAATGTTACAATAACAATTTAATTGAACTTTGCTGTAATAACAACAACTTGATATTGCCTAATGAATAGTTTTCTATTGCTCTTTCATACTCGAACAAATTTGTGTAATCCATCTATACCAAATTTGAGAAATATATATATATATATATATATACACACACACACACGCGCGCGCGTATTTTCATAGACCAGTGACTTGCTTTATAGCATTTATATTATCAGACTTATTGCCACTTTCATATAGGATTCTGTTAACAAATTAAGATCTTGTAAGTGATACTAAAGTTCACAAAAAATCTATGTTTTTCCCTTCCTTGCATTAAGGTACGTGAAATACAAGTTAAGGAATTTACAGAAACTCTCAAAATTTCCTTAATTGAATTGAAGATTGTAGATACTTTCATACAATCCATATGAAATTGAATGCGTAATTCACTTGAGAACATAGCTATGTTCTATGTCACATTTAGGTTAGATAAATTTATCAATATATTGCATTATGGAACCGCAAAAATATAAGTAGCATTTCACTTTACGTTACCTTTGATAGGGTTGTTTTGAAAAGGATAATTACAAGTTTTTGTTAACGATAGGATTAATCTTCCTTTTTTTTAACCTCCTCATTATACTTTAAGAATTATATATAACCGTATCTTGCCATAGGAAATTTTCCAAAACTAATCCTGCATAGCAACCAAAGTCCATTTAGGGAATGATATATATTCCATGGGTTTATATCTATCAGGGTCAAGTGGTCCTTGGAATGAAAATTATTCAAATGCATGGTATAAAAATGACCCTATCATGGATTGGTTTCACAGTGCAAACCCTGGGTCATGAACAATTGAAATAAAAATAAGATTTGAATACCTTTAAATTACCATGGTCTAGCAAAGCTAGTAAAGGAATTTGGCAGCATGCATGGGCACATGCAACTTGTAATTACTCCCGATAATTTTCCATTCCCGAATACAATCCTCCCTAACATACTTGCACTCCAAGGAAAGTGGAGCCATGATAATACTACATAGTGTTTAAATCCATCTGCATAAGGCGTCGGGAGCTTAGCCTAAATCCACGCACTTCCACCACAATTTGGATCGGGTAGGAAGGACGCTCAATGAGAATGAAGAGGCACACGTCTTCATATAGGGGAGAGTTGGGGTTCCTTGGATGCTCGACATGCCAAGGGAGGACTCCACCCAAGGTGCCTTATTGTGCAAGTCAAAATGATGGATGATTTGACGAAGAGTTGAGGGAAACACTTAGCCGCTCCATCAACAAAGGAATATCGACTAAGGCATGGGGGTTGCACTTAGGAGAGTCGACCCAAATCACCTAAGGGGTGCGCAGACTGAATATGACGAATTGGTTAGATGGATGGGGCTTGCTGTTATGAGGGTCAGACCAATCCTAAGGGGCATGATGATCACTAAGGGCATGGGTTCATTTCAGAGAGCAGGTTCGCTAAGGGGCTTGACAATTCGTTCAGGCGACCCGGTCTACAAAGGAGCATGATGATTCATTTGGACATTGGTTTGAAAAGGGATGTAACACCCCTAAAGGAAGCGATGGTTTCTGATGGAGACCTTTGGAGAGCCTATAAGAGAACAAACACACACAACCAAGGAAGGATATTTGTGGAAAGACAAGGAGAGCAAGAGAGTTTTGTGACTCTGAGACAGACAAATAGGGAGAGCTCCTTCAATGATCCAAGTCACTCCACATGGGAGGACTTTTGATTCCTTGAGGAGGATTCGATAGATAGAGTTGGGAACATTTTGGCTAAGTATGGAAACGTAGGTCTGTTGGAGGCATTTGTGAGGTAGAAATGAAATCTGTGAAGTCTGCAGAAACAAAGAGACTTGCAGAAATGAAGAGACAGAGTCTTTAAAAATGAAGAGATAGCAAGTCTACGGTTGGGGGAACGTCTGAGGTGCATCGTAGGTGGCTGCGGAGATGGTTGTGATAGAGATTCTTGGTGACAATCTATGTGTGAGTGTCTTGGTAAGGTTAGGTGAGTTGTTTGATTCTACACCATTGTAAATCGATCCAGTAGTGCTCAAGTTATAGTTATTTCGTAATAGAAAAGACTTAGCCGATTATTAGGCACAGTTCATGTCGTCGACACTATATTTGTGTTTGTGTTTCATTTTTTCCACAGTTCTCTTGCTTTCTCATGGAATTATTCTTATATATGACTATGTGTTAAAGTAGTTAACAAATGTCTAAGTATACAAGAGTTTCACTAGAGTAGGAGTGTGACTCACCAGTATCCTAGAACATAATATGGGTATGATGTAGGTTAAGAGGTGTATTCTGAACAAAGTAACCTTCATCTTTCCAAGAAGCTAACAAAGAAACATCATGATGTTGCACTCCCTCAAGAGGTGGACAATTACAATATTTGGCTAGGCACATTATGGGGATGTGACATATGGTATTAGAGTTGATTTGTTGCACATTTTGGATAAGGGTTGGGGAGATCTTCACCACTATCTCGATCATAGATGGTATCAGATAATTTTGGTTCTCTTCACTATTCTTGCAGTAAGAAAATTTGTGGTGGGGTGCACCTGTTGAGAAGGAAGCTTGTTGCAAAGTCAGTTGGGTGGGAACATTCGTAGATTTGGTGAAGGATTAAGTGTAGAAAACTTGTTCATCATAGACTTTGCATCAAAATTATGGTAGAGGTTCAATTGGTGATGTCATGGGAAGGTTGGTATTGGCATACACCTTGTGTAGACTAAGAGAAGATTTTACCATCAAACAAACCACTTTGACAGGGTGGGTGACCACAAAACTTGTCACATTGTTCATTGCAGAACTTGTCACAGACTTGATTGTAGAGGTAGACTTGGTTGGTTTGATTCATGATGAAATTCAGTCCTGAACGTGTTGTGCATACCTTGGAGAGACTAAGTGCAAAGTTCGTTGGGAGAACCAAGCACTTGGGAAAGGTATTTGAATGTACAATATAATGCATGAATTGTTGTAGAGATAACCACAAAAGTGATCACATAAGAAAAATGTAGAGGGTGATCATAGAAATGATTGCAAAGGGGAGTAGTTTTAGGTTGGATCAAGGTAAAGCACTTGGGCATGCATTTGATGACTTGGGATGACCTAGAGTAGCTCCCTAGTAGGAATTTGGTTGAGCACGTTTCCATCATGACGTCTTTGTGTCATGCATTGTTGAGAACAATAGTTGAGTTAAGTTGGGTTGTTGGTGGGTAGATCAAAACCTTCAGATGAGTGAATTTTCACACAATTACAATAGTTAGTTAGAAACAATGTGACTTGACAGTCAGGTGATGGATGCATGGTGACTTGAAGCAGAATTTGTCAAGGTTTGGATATGAAAATCAATTGGATATGGGTTCCGTCAATTGCATGTGAAGCTTGGGATTTAGATGAATTTATAAAGTGGATGAATGGACTCAGCCTTGTATTGCGGTGAAGGTCTTGCAAGATTCTGGAGTTGTGGATACTGGTTGAGGTGATTTCATGTAGAGAGTTAATTTCTTGTGCAAGTGAAGGTCCAAGATAACTAACTTAAAACATCGTTGAAGTGAAGGATGTTGTTGGAAAGGTATGGTTGGTTTTGAGTTCTTTCATTTATTAAGTGTTGCAATGAGTTCTTTTAAGGGAATTCAAATGGATTCATGGTTCAAGTGCAATCCATTTTTGTTGTGAGAACTAGGAGACTTGAGGGTGACTCAAGTGGTGCAGGTTTGAAGAAGTCTTGTAGAAATTTGGGATCCTTTGGTTGGGAGAATGTGCAGAGAGCTTAGGATGACCTTCTTGGACGAGTCATGTGGTGGACCTAGGAAACCTTAGATGCATCCATGGATTTGGCTTGAGGAAGCTGCCTAAATATTTGATGAGGTGCATTGGACAGGTCACTGCGGTTGTGGGAAGTGAAGTATGGAAGTGCCAAGTTGAGAGTATGAATGAGGTACCTTGGTTTTTGGTGCCTTGGCCATAGTTTTTGATTGATTTAGTGACTTGACAAGTCATGATGACAGTGCCAATTTTTTAATTCTTGTAGCAGGTGCGAGGCAGTTTCATTCTAAGAGACAGATGGAGTCAGCAGAGGAGTCGACCAAGAATTGTTTGCAGTTAACCTAAATGGGATGAACACATGCTAAGTGACTTGGGCTTCATTCTCTCACTTTTGGTATGGGAAATTGGATGAGGCAAAGTTCACCTTGGTCACTTGCGAAAAATTATATGATGACTTAGAGGTCTGGTGGAGATCGTTAGTTAGACTTGGAAGAGTATTGGTTTGAATGTGCCTAAGGCATGGAATTTATTTGAAGTGACCCATTCTACTTGTAGCACTTTGAACAATTCATTTGGGATATTTAAGTATAGGCATGTTGGCCACACTCATCCTATATGTTTAGTTGTGTTGAGGTGAGTTGAAGAAAGGAGGTGAATTGAGGACTTTCCTTCATTTGGAGGATTGTGTGAACAAGAATATTGCAACATGAAGATTTTTGGAATGGGTTTTTCTCTTTCTTTGAGAAGCATGGTGGAGGGTGAAGCTTAACCATTCCAGGGCATAGATAGGTATATGTAGCAGCATGGCCATGTGATGGAGTAGTGAGGAAATGACAGTAGGGATGTAAAGTTCTTGGGGAAGATTGGATAATTGTTCCATGATGTGGACAGTGGATTCAAGTTGTTGTAGATGAATTCGCTTTGAGGTGACTTTATAGTGCGTCAATTTGAGGGAAAACCTTTCCTTTTTCTGATATCATTGTGCATATGAGATGAATTTTTGAAGGAACTAAGAGTATGGATGCACCAGTAGGTTCAAAGTGCATCACTTAGACATTTTGAGGGAGCTCCTTTGTGAAGATACGATGATGGAAGAAGTGGTGAGGAAAGTATGGACACTTTCCTTAGTATTTGGAGTTGGAGAGACTCTTAGAGATGTAGACCTAAAAGACTAAGTTTGGACATTGATATGCATATTTCAAGACTTGGATGTGATGGTTGGACTAGATAACCAACTACAATAGGACTTGAAGCACGTAGTGTGCAAAGACATGGAAGAGTTGATTGAATTATGATGAGAGTAGAGAGTCACAAGGAGTTCAACACATAGACGTTTTTTATGTTTTTGTTGAGATTGTAGAAACAATTGAGTCAACAGAAGAAGTAGCGAAACAAAGAGTGATCATGATAGTGGGACAACGACAACTTAGACATTGCAAATAGAGTTGGGAAGACGATGTATTTCCATAATTGAAGACAGTTTGGTCACACACAACTTTGGGAAAGGGAAATTTGGATGGTTGCACATGTTGTGGATGATTATTCTGCGAGTTGGAAACTCGGGGTTTCCACTTTGAAAAACATTTTGGCTTTCCAGTTGGCACAAAACTTTGGTTTTTTAGTAGACTTAATTACAACAGAGGCACATGTTGGGAAGAGAATTGGAGATCACATATTTTTTGGATGTTGCTAAGGACAAAAATGGATTGAGGTGGGGGAGGATGTAAGGCCTTAGGATCTTAGCTCGATTGCGTGCACTTCCACCACTGTCTAAATCGAGCAGGTACTATTATCGATGCAAATGAGGATATAAACATCTTCATATAGGGAACAGTTGGGGTTCCTTGAATGGGTGACATGCCAAGGGGAAACTCCACCCAAGGTTCCTTGCAACGTAATTCAAACAATGGATGGTTCGACAAAGAGTTAAGGGAAATACTTGGGTGCTCCATCAATGAAGAAAAATAGGCCAAGTCATGGGGGATGCACTTAGGAGAGTTGTTCCAACTCACATAATGGGTGCGAGCACCCAAGATGACAAGTCAATTAGTTATATGGGGAACATCAACATGAGGGGTGCACCAAGGTTGGGAACACTCATCCCAAGGGGCATGACGGTTAATGATCACAGGGGTTCGTTTGGATGACCAGGTCCATGAAGAGGCATGATGATTATTTTAGACATGGGTTCACAAAGAGGGGAGACACCCCCAAAACATGCGACAGTTCAGGATGGTGACATTTGGAGATCCTATAAAAACAAATGGTGCACAACCAAGGAATAAAAGTTTTGAAAAGACAAAGAGAGCAAGAGAGCTCTGTGATTCTGAGGTAGAAAAAAAGGGAGAAATCCTTCAAGGATCCAAGTTGCTCCACCTAGCAGGACTTGTGCTACCTTGAGGAGGACTTGGTGGACAAATTTTGGCGAACTTCTCTTGGGAAGATTTTGGATAACTCTAGAAATAGAGGTTTGTTGGAGGCATGTGTGAGGAAAAACTGAAATATGTGAAGTGTACAAAAATAAAGAGATGAAGTCTATGGAAATGAATAGACATAGTCTTGAGAAAGGAAGAGAGAAGAGTTTGTGGAAATGAAGAGATAATAAGTTTGCAGTTGGGAGCACATAATCTAAGGTGCACCACAGGTGGTTGCGGAGATGGTTGCGATGGAAAGTCATGGTGATGGTTTGTGTACGAGTGTCTTGGTGAGGTGAGGTGAGGTGAGTGAGTCGTCTGACTATGCCCTATTGTAAATTGATCTGATAGTGCTCATGTTGTAATTGTTTTGCAATAACAAAGACTTAGTTGGGTATAAGGCATGGTTCTTTCTACCCGCACTATATTTGTGTGTGTCTTTCATTTTTTCCACAATTCTCCTAGTTTACTATTGATGTATGCTTATATATTACTATGTGTTAAAGTAGTGACCACATGTCTAAGTATACAAGAGTTGCACTAGAGTAGGAGTGTGACTTGTTGGTAGCCTAGAACAGAGTATGGGTATGCTCTAGGTGAAGAGTTGATGTGTATTTTGGATGAAGTAACCTTGGTTTTTCCAAGAAACCAATCGAGAAATGACGCGGTGTTGTGATCACAAGATTAGGCTAAGAACAGTGTAGGGACATGACAGTCAATGATTCTAAAAAAAATCACTTTCTTTACCTTAACTACGATTTTTGCTATTGCTACATATGCATCATCATTGTGGAAAGGAGAAATTTCCTTTTTGGAGATTTCAATGGTTGATGTAGATGAAGGGAATTGCCACTGCAACGGTGAACTAAATCACTCCGAGACTAAAAGGAAAAAAAAATCACACAAAACCTAAGAGAGATTTTTGAAGGATTTATGCACATTGATAACTCTGTGATAGAATCAAGTTGTTTTCCCTCCAAATACCATCCTATCATGTTCTATCCCCAACAATCCAACCTGAAATATAAGATAAAAAAATACCTTCAATCTTTTAAAACCTGCTATGCACTTATGTAGGGCTCGTATGGCATTGGATAGAAGGAAACTTCCCACACGATCGCCTTGGAGGATAAAAAAAAAACCATGCTTGCACCAAATGCTCGAGAAAAATGAATATTGAGACACTTTAATGAGACAAGGATGGAAACCCTTTGATAGAATCCAAGCTAGCATTGGCTAAAAACAATTTCTTGAGTCTTAGAAAATGCTTGAACAAAATCACTAGAGTAAACCTATAGAGTGTACCTTTGAGAACGTCATCTAGGGTTAAAGAATTATACCGCCTCTCACATCCTCAACTATATTTTCCCATGCTCTTTGACCAAAATATGTAGCTAATCAGATCTTTTTCATCACTTAGGATAATACCAACACATTCAATTGATCTAAGGAACATGTATTCCATATAAATCATATCAGATTAATCATAAGCAACTCTAACGTAGAGATCCAACCTCATATCTAATGGATCTCTCATATCTACATGTGATATAAACATATTTGGGAATTTGAGAAACTAATCTATAAATTTAATAATAGATCCATGCATTTCTTTGTAGACTTAGGTATCAAACAATAGAAGAAGACCTATTTTTCACAATTCATGCCTAGATGTGGTGCATAGATCCTCGATGTTGATTTTATGTACACAAACAATACTTTGGGAATATATTGATATATAGATCTGTGTTGTGATATACTATATCTAAAACTGATCTATGTCGGATCTGTTATCATTACGACTAGATCTGTACTAATAAGGAAAACCCAATTACAATAAGTTAATATTTTAAATAATGGATTTTGTCTTGGACTACTATTGTCGTTATACCAAAACCTGTAGGTGTAGAGAAAAACTTGTGGGAAGCGTTGAATCCAATGTCCAACATTTTGTTCTCACGTGACTATAAATAAATGATACATAACCTATATACAAAACTGCGTATATTATATAATAATGAGAGGTAAGGGAATACTTTTTTTTTTCTAAATCAATTACCGTGGTTGCATATCTAACTACCATGGAAGGATCAAACCCTTAAGTTTATCTTTTATGCAACTGAGACATGAGATGAGATGTGGTGGAAAAGGATTTAGCCATATTCATTTTTCTTTTTCTTTTTTATAACCCATAGGTCTCAATGGTTAGAACCATCTCCCTGATACAAGACTCAATGTACTAAAGGAAAAACATACAAAAAATACCCATTAAAAAAAAATAAAAAATTACTTAAATAACAGGATTAATGAGAGCTGAGGAACTTACTTGGAAGCAACAAACATGTAATATGGTGACTAAAGATACCTTCATCTTCAATTTTTCCAACCGCAACAAGAAGTGGTGAATGACTCTCGACCCAACCAACCCCTCATTCATCACAACTGAGAGCCCGAGCCCTCAATCCACTACTATGTCAGCTCTTCTTAGCCTCATCTTCCAATTTCCCAAGAAAAACAAGATATCATTTTCTTCTTCTTCCCCTTCCTTATATATAATCCATCCATGATAAGGAACTTGATCCCTAAGATCCACTTGTAATTATTTATTATATTTTAAGTTTTCTTCATAAATCTACGTTACTTATTTTACCATTTTCTTTTATCACCCAAATATCCCTAATAAGTATTTATTTTGACCCATTTAGGATAATGATTATAATTCTTTATTATTATTAGTACCTGTTGAAGGCCTAGTACTATATTGTTCAGTTAGTTGTTCATCGTGCATTACTTGAGATTTGACTATAAATTTATCCCTATTTCCTAATGTAAAACATTATACAAATAAATTATACTTAATATTAGAATTGATTTTTTTCCATCTGATTGGTGGAAAAATTTGAATTGTTATTGCAAATGTTACTACAACATTGTTGGGATTGGAAACATTATTTAAGGAGACAATAAAACTGATGGCAGAGACTTTATGAACGACCCTTGCCACTATCCACGCACCACTACGATCCTCCATCCCAACGATCGTACATTCCATCGGCCTTGTTTCGTATTTGAAATTGAAAGGCTTATTAATGCCGAAGGGAAAGGTGTCAAGTTCATCTCTGACTGATATAACGATAACACAAGATACCCCACACTCCAGTTTCATCTTCCTTCAACAATTTGGAAGTAATGATACATGTGTCACAATCAACATGTCATGAGTAGATGCCTTTGGCATGAGATACTTGCAAAGTGAATATGTTCACTCGACTACTAATATTCATATGACACTTTTTTATTTTTATTTTGCATTTTTAAAATTTTTGAATTTTTGAATTTTGATTTTATATTTTTTTAAACTTCTTTATTAAATTAAAATATATTTCTTTAAATTTTGTTTTTCAATTTTAATTTTTATTTATTTTTTAAATAATTGTTTATTTAATTTTTAAAATTTACTTTTAATTATACATGAATAATTCATTTTAAAGATTTTGATGATTATTTTTTTAATTAAAAAATTTAAAATAAAATAAAATAAATACATTTTAAATTTTAAAATGTGTAATGTTAATAGTTCTTAACTTTTATTCACTAATCAAGAATCATTTATCTAAATACTTGTAATAATAATAATTTATTTTTAAGATTCTAACCAAGCTAGATATCAAATTGGTGTATAAGATCGTCTCGTTTGCGGGATAAGGGATCTTTGATTTGACTCCTAAAGTTTAGGAAGGTGTACATACCCTACCCTTGTGAATTTGAACCTAACCTTAAAAAAAGATTTAACCCATAACCGTTATAATATCAAACAACCACTAACCTTACCCATGCCTGAATTCTTGTAACATCAAGCCTAAATTCTTGTAACACAAAGTTACACTTACTTGACCAAACCACCTAACTCAACATATCAATGCATACATTATTAATCCTTGCCAAAAATACTATAGGAATGAGTCACTAGTTTGACTACCTATTAGTTAGTAGTTTGACTGTAATTAAACATAGAATATTGCAATAATAATTTTTATTTAATTGTTTTTTTTTTTGTTTTTCTTCAATTTGATTGGACCTCAACTTTGAAGGGTTGCATTGTAAGTCATATTACATGTCTATGGTTTATTTGCTCCCTAGTGGGGACTAAAGTGTCCAACCAATAGATGTTAAGTCAAAATACTTCTTNATGCATACATTATTAATCCTTGCCAAAAATACTATAGGAATGAGTCACTAGTTTGACTACCTATTAGTTAGTAGTTTGACTGTAATTAAACATAGAATATTGCAATAATAATTTTTATTTAATTGTTTTTTTTTTGTTTTTCTTCAATTTGATTGGACCTCAACTTTGAAGGGTTGCATTGTAAGTCATATTACATGTCTATGGTTTATTTGCTCCCTAGTGGGGACTAAAGTGTCCAACCAATAGATGTTAAGTCAAAATACTTCTTACTTAGAGGCTTAATCTTAGCTTCTAGATACAAAACTTGTTCGGCAGGGACTATACTGCCATGCAACCCTTGTTTATTTATATAAATACTTATTATTATACTTTATTATTATTATTATTATTTATTTATTTATTAATTATATAAAACATGACATCTATTGCATGATGAGTTTACTTCCAAATTAGGATAGTTAGTTTCTTTTATTGAAAACCCACATGGAAAAATGAGTGGTGGTGAAGGAGCCTATAGAAATTATATGCCACTTTGAAACGCATAAATTTTATGTGGTTGGCTCTAACGAATAATGCACTCATATTGGAGGTCATTTAAAATAGATCATATCTAGGGACTAGGTGCCATTTTTTGTGCAAACAATAAAATGAATCAATTGGCCATCTTTTGACTTTTTGTGTTTATTCTATCAAAATTTGGTACGAAATGAAATATTTACACATTGTAAAAGCACTTGGTGAGGTTTAACGCAACATGGGAATAAAGTTTTAAATTTCTTTCAGTCTCTCCCTTTGGTGGCAACCTGGGAAATATGGCTTGCACTCAATGAAACTATATTTAAGAATACAAATATCCCTACCTTCAAGTGTTGTTTACATATTTATTCATTGTTAACCTTAATAAAATTCCATAAAAATAACAATGAGTGTCTTTCATCCTGCAATCGATAAGGGTTATCCTTGCTGTGGGGCATACACAGCCGTGAACAATGCTTGGAAGAATCAAACAAGACCTTTGGAGGATATATTGGAGTTATTATGATGGAGCAACCCAAAATTTGAAAAATTTGTAAGCAGACATAGAACATTATGATGCATAATAATATTTTTTATTAAGTTAAATCAAAATAGAATACATGAATATATAGTTGGAGTCAGATCCAACTAATTTTGAACATTGGAATAGTTGTTAAGAAAATCTCTCAACAATCTCTAACAAATCTCAAATCAATTCTCTAAACTCAACAATGCATTAATGGAAGCATTATTTTCAACAACCCTCTTTAATGCTTACATTACAAAAAACTTGCAATACAAATTACAATATAAAATTTGGTCTCATTTTTCTTTTTCTTGTTTGGCTGGTCCTCATTAGCAACTCTACCCACTCTGCAATCTCCTATTTTCGCTCTTTTATTCTCCACAATTTTGAGCTACCACTTGTTCCATTTAAAATACAACCGCTTCAGACCATCATTGAAGTATTTGCAGGACTGACACATCTTGACCTCCTGAAGGAAAATCTCGATACTGAATTATCTTATTGATACACTACCATGTGTGAAATTCCCCCGAAGAGCAAATTTAGACAGTTATATAAGACAATGATCTAGTTACTGGATATTTTCAGCAGTCAATCATACAACTGACCTTCTTTAAACAATACACAAGGACAACCTGTAACTGAGGATCTTGAAGCACAAAAATACAACAAATCCCACTAGCATATGACGGAAAATAGACATAATCCGTTAATGATCTATTCTCTCGGTACCAAAGAACGTTAAGAACCACTAATTAAAATTACGTTACTCTGTACATTAATTAGTTCTACATTATACATTTTCACAAATACACACCACACAGTAATCCTGCATAAATCTCCACGCAGCAATGAAAAATTTATTCTTTATAGAAAATTGACTGCAGGCTTCTATCCCACGCAATTACACGAAATTTCACACCAAAAATTTCACACCAAACTCTGTAGTGCAGAAACCGGACCGCAAGATCTTTATTGGACGGTGGGCAGGCAACTCTGCCATAATTACATCAATTCATTGTCTTCAAGTGATGGCTTCGCTGTCTTCTTTCACCGCGAGGATCCTTTTTCTTAAAGGTTTCACCGTTGATGTAACGCTGATATCAATTAAGTTAAATCAAAATACAATACATGAATATATAGTTGGAGTCAGATCTAACTAATTTTGAATATTGGAATAATGGTTGAGAGAATTTCTCAATAATCTTTAACAAATTTCAAACTAACTCTCTAAACTCAGCAATGCATTAATAAAAGCATGATTTCCAACACCAAACTCATTAATCAAAACGCTGTTGATGTAGAGTAATGTTTTTTAACAGAACTAACTCTAATAAAATTGAAATTTCGTGTGTGTAATGGTTCAAATAGTTATGCAGAATTATTAACTTTGAAACTCTTATTGAAATTAGCTACTAAAAATGAGATAAAGTCTTCAGAAAGCTATGGCGACTTCACAGTGGTTATAAATTGGAAGACGGAGGAAAGCAAGATGAACCTGCTCTTATAGTCAATTCTCGAACAAGGGAAAACGTTATAATCAATTAAATACTTAACTTCATGTTTTTAGACAATTAAATATTAAAACAGATCTATCATCGAAAGTGGTTGTAGCTTTGTTTACTAACATTGGTTCCATCATACAGTAAAAAATGGTGGAAAGCAGTAGTGTATTTTCTTGTTTTAGACTATATGACATTTAATTTATTATTAGTATATAAGTATATGATAAAAAGTATTATTGAAAAAACTCAACTTTAAAAAAAATATATAAAAAAAATATAATAAAATAGATGTATCATGGAAAGTGGTTGTAGCTTTGTTTACTAACATTGTTCCATCATACAGTAAAAAAAGGTGAAAAGTAGTAGTTTATTTTCTTGTTTTAGACTATATGACATTTTATTATTAGTATATAAGTATATGATAAAAAGTATTATTGAAAAAACTCAACTTTATTAAAAAAATATATAAAAAAATAAAATAAAATAGATCTATCATCGAAAGTGATTGTAGCTTTGTTTACTAACATTGGTTCCATCATACAGTGAAAAATGGTGGAAAGTAGTAGTAGTTTATTTTCTTGTTTTAGACTATACGACATCTAATTTATTATTAGTAGTATAATATAAGTATGATAAAAAGTATTATTGAAAAAACTCAACTTTCTTAAAAAAAAAAACCATTCTTTAGAGGTGTGATATTCTTGTAAAATGAAAAGCTTTTGTGGGTTTGGGGATATTGTTATGAATGCAATTTTTTTTATATGTATAATATAAAATGTCATATTATATGGGAAAAAATTAAATTTAAATTTTTAATATATAATTAAAAAATTTAATTAATTAAAATCATTTTTATGATTTTATATGATGATGGTGATGATGGTTAATGTTCTTTGGGATTGGGGTGTCAGGGTCAAAATCAAAATAGGAGGCCTCTCTCGAAGACTAACTTCCACCTATTGTAACATACCCACAACGACCTAATAGATTTTTTTTTTTTCCTTTTTCTCGAGGGACAGAATCCCCGAGTTCCTACGAGGTCCTAGCGCAGGCTAGCTCTTCCTGTCGGAACCTTCACTAAACCAATCCACCGGTTCTTTCATTGAAAACATGTCATGTACAACTCAAGCACCAAGCACAGGCTTCACCTCCATGTGATCATCGGTTATGACCCCGGGCCAAGCCAAGAGGCGCCTTTCGCAATTCGCGAATCAGTGATGCCCGGGAGTCAAGTCCTTCGGCTCTTCAAACCCCAAAACCTGAAGTCGTACCTTCTCTGAGATCGACAGCTGCGAATCTCCCCCTAATCCGACGGTCCTGGCCGTATCGGGATTTTGGTAACTAGGAGTTCGAAATGCAAGTGAGTCGAGTCTTTTGACTCTTCAAACCTCGAAACCCAAAATCCAATATGCGAGTTCTTGTACGAGATCCGACGGTCCTCGATGATATAGATCCAACGGTCGGAGTTTCGTGAACCGGGAGTTCACAATGCAACAACTCTAGAACTCCTGTCACTCAAATCCCCGAATTTCGATATGGGAATTCATGTGGGAGATCAATGAACCTCGTTGATCTGGATCTGATGGTCACTATCCCTCCTGAGCTTAAGGGCGTTGAAGGACACTCGGCCTTAACCCCCTTGTTGTCCTACGAGATCCAATGGCTTACGGGGTTTTAGATCTTTCCCCGAACTCTGACCGCTCACCACGTGTCTTCTCCGAGGGACGGTCCAGATCCTCCTGGAGTTTTGTGAACCAGGATTTCACAACTTGCGAGGACGAGGAGTCTTCCCCTTTGGTCTCTCGGGTGTCGAAACGTCGAAATGCCGAAACCTATTCACACTAAGCTGATTCAGAGTTTCGCATATCGGGACTTCACGAGTTGCGACGACGAAGGGTCTTTCCCTTTAGTTTTTCGGGTGCTGAAACACTGAAAAGATGAAATGCCAAAACCTATTCACCCTAAGCTAATTCAGAGTTTCGCATACCGGGACTTCGCGACTTGCGACGATGAAGGGTCTTTCCCTTTGGTTTCCCTGGTGCCGAAATGCCGAAATGCCAAAATGTCGAAACCTATTCACCCTAAGTTAAGAAACCAGATATATAAAATATGCAGAACATAAATAAAATGCTAGAAATGGAAGAATAACAGTAAAATATCCAGCATAATCTTCACAATAACACAGAAATGATATAAGAATAGCAATAGAAATAGCACTTTGATTCAGAAAGAAATGTTCACAAGCCTCTTCAAGGGGGAAACCTCCAATCGAGCAGTGCTCTGTTACAATAATCTTCAAGCTAGGGATTTCATACCCTCGACCCTTATTTATACTAAATATGTCTATTAAGAGAAACATCTAGAGGAAGATCCTTCTAGAAGCGGAAACTTCTATTAGGTCTTCTTACATCCACCTTATTCTATTTTATTGAAAGGCCTTATTAATATTGACCTTTATTACATATGAATACATTGATCTACCTATGTGAGGGTTAGGACCTTAACATGTCTACCCCCTTAAAAATAGCCTTGTCCTCAAGTCTTGAGATGAGGAAACTACTGCAGAATGGTCGTTGGTTCCCAAGTGGCATCTGCTGGAGTCATATCTTTCCACTGTACTAGCACTTCCTTGATGGTTCTCTGATGCAGGCAATGCTCACGCTGGTCCAAAACTGCTTCTGGCTGTAGCCAAATGGATCCTTCTTCAGCTAACTCTGGAAGGTTGGTTTGAATTTGGCACCTGGTTCCAATCACCTTCTTCAAGCATGAAACATAAAAAACAGGATGTAGCTTCGACTGACTGGGCAGAGCTAACTGATATGTGACTTGTCCCACACGCTTGACAACTGTGTAAGGGCCACAAAATTTGGGTGCTAGCTTCTGACAATGCTCAGCCTTGAGGGAAGTTTGCTTATATGGTTGCAGTCTTAGAAACACCTAATCCCCTTCTGCAAATTGATGTTCAGAGCGACCTTGATCTGCTTCCTGCTTCATTCTATTATGTGCCATGACCAAGTTCTCTTTAAGGGTACGAGGGATATCCTCTCAGACTGTAAGTGTTTGGTCAACCGCCTAGACCTTCGAGGTACCCAGTAAGTATGAGAGAACTGAAGGTGGCTTCTGTCCATATACCACTTCAAAAGGAGTCATGCGAGTGGTTGTATGGTATGTAGTGTTGTACCACCATTCGGCGAGGGGTAACCATTGATTCCACTAGTGTTGTTTTTCAGAGAAAAAGCACCTCATATATGTTTCCAAACACTTGTTGACAACTTCCGTTTGACAATCCGTCTGGGGATGATAAGTTGAGCTGAGATGCAATTGTGTGCCTTGTAGCTTAAACAGTTCTTGCCAAAAATTTCTTGTGAAAGTTGGGTCTTGATTAGAAACAATAGAGTGTGGCATGCCATGAAGCTTGAAGACCTAGTCCATGAAAATTTGAGCCACTGTGGATGCAGTAAATGGGTGGTGAAGAGCACAAAAATGAGCATACTTGGAAAGGCGATCCACCGCCACCATTATGACTGATTTATTCCCTGATTTGGGTAAGGCTGTAATAAAGTCCATAGAGATATCCTTCCAAATAGCAGGGGGAATCGGAAGCGGTTGGAGGGTGCATGGAGATTTGACTATTTCTCCCTTGTTGCATTGACACACCTCACATTCAGCGACAAACTTATGGATGTACTGTTTCATACCATCCCAGAAAAAAGAATGTTTGACTCGGTCATATGTTTTGGTGAAACCTAAGTGCCCCGCTGTGGGTGTAGCATGAAGCTCAGAAAGCACTGTGGATTTGATCTTGGATTGTTTACTTAAATACAAGCAGCCTTTGTATCGAAGCTCATCCTAGAGCCAGGAGTAACCTAGGGGAGTTAGAGCCTTGTTCTGCAGTTGCTGGATCAGATGCAAAATTTTGGGATCTTGAAGCCATTCCTGGCGCACAACTTGGAGCCAATCGGGTACAATGAAGGAAAGAGAAAAAAGGGATCCTTCATCTTCATATTTCCGGGACAGTGCATCTGCCATGACATTGTCTTTGCCCTTCTTGTAAATGATCTCATAATCATATCCAAAGAGCTTAGTCACCCATTTTTGTTGTTCCTGGGAGGAAATGCGTTGTTCCAAAAAGTACTTGAGGCTTTGATGGTCGGTCTTAATTTGGAAGCATTTCCCCAAGAGATAAGGACGCCACAACTCAATGGCATGCGGAATCACCAACATTTATTTTTCATAAATGGGTTTGCCCAGATTCCTTTCAGACAGTTGCTTGCTAGTGAAGGCCAACGGTCGACCCTCTTGCATAAGGACATCGCTAATTCCTTTCCCTGAGGCATCACATTCCAACACAAAGGTCTTTGTGAAGTCGGGAAGGGCCAGAACCAGAGTGGTGCACATGGCCATCTTCAAGGTTTAAAAAGCTTGAGCAACTGCTAGAGTCCAAGTGAAAGAGTTCTTTTTGAGGAGAGCCGTGAGAGGTGCTGCAATCTTTCCATAGTTCTTAACGAACTTGCGATAATACCCTGTGAGGCCCAAAAATTCATGCAAGCTTTTGAGAGTCCATAGGTGTGGCCAGTCTTGCATAGCTTCAATATTTTTTGGGTCCATCCTTACGCCATCCTTTCCCACCAGATGACCCAAGTATTCTACTTCTGAGGCCCCAAAAGCACATTTGGACTGTTTCAGGAAAAGTTGTTGCTGAGAGAGTAGGCAGAAAACTTGATCCACATGAGTAAGATGGTCTGTCTAGGTTTTTCTGTAGATGAGGATATCATCAAAGAAAACTAAGACAAAATGACGGAGAAAAGGGTGGAAGAAATGGTTCGTGAGGATCTGGAAGGTGGAGGGGGCGTTACACAAACCAAAGGGCATGACTAAAAACTCATAGTGGCCCTCATGAGTGCGAAAGGCGGTCTTGGGAATGTCGGCCTCTTTCATACGTATCTGGTGATAGCCCAAGCGAAGATCAAGTTTGGTAAAGAATTGGGCGCCACTCAATTCATCCAGGAGGTCATCAATGATAGGAATGGGAAATTTGTCTTTGATGGTCAGTTTTTTGAGAGCACGGAAGTCATGACACATTCTCCAAGAACCTTCTTTCTTCAGTACCATGACGACCGAAGAGGAGTAAGGGCTCATACTAGGATGGATGATGCCGGCAATAAGAAGTTCCTGGACCATTTTTTCAATTTCATTTTTTTGTGCAAAGTGGTGGCGATATGGACATATATTGGGGGGAAGGCTTCCTGGGACAAGGGGAATGGAATGATCATGAACACCGTGGGAAGGAGGGAGTCCTTGGGGAGTGGAAAATACCGTTTGATGTTTAGAAAGGAGGGCTTGGAGGTCTTGGGGCACTGGGGGTGTCTTTGTGGCTTGTATGGCGTGGAGTTGGGCAATGACACTAGAATGACCTTTTTTGAGCAGTTTTTCCATGCGATGAGAACTGATGACCTTAGGTGAACCAGCAGTGATGCCTTGCAATTTATATTGGTGGCCTCCTTGGTGGAATTGCATGGTTAAGTTCTGAAAATCCATGAGAATGGGACCCAAAGTCCTTAGCCAGTCTACACCCAACACAATGTCGCAACCGCCCATGTCAATAGCAAACATATGGGATTTTAGGTGGTAGTCACCAATTTGGAGATGCACATTTTCACAGTGCTCACCACATTTCATAGAACCACCATTGGCAATCATGATTTGGAAATTGTTGACAACATAGATGTAGCAATGTGTTTCTTGGGCAATGCGACGATGAATAAAATTGTGGGTGCTGCCACTATCAACCAGAATGATGACCTTTCGGTGCTTGATGTAACCGATTAACTTGAGGGTTTGGGGGGTAGAGAAGCTAGTGAAAGCATTGAGGGAAATGATTGGTTCCACTTCGGGAGGGTCAGAGGGAGGGTTTATGTCAGTGATTTCTGGTGACTCGGGCACAAGGGGAGTGTCAACATCCTCTTCCGGAATATCCTCAGAGATGGCCATAAAAATCTTTTGTTCCTTACATTTGTGGCCTGGGAAATATTTGTCATCACAATTATAACAGAGGCCTTTGAGTTGGCGTTCAACCATTTCAGCCCTAGTCAATTTTTGGATCTTTAATGGGGCGGAGGGAGTATTGGGGTTGACTGGTTTAGGGTGAGGGATAAAGGAAGGCTTACGGTTTTGAGAGGAAACAATTTGTTGTGCTTCTTTATCTTTTTTAGTAGCCTCCACCCAAGTCGTAGGTTGATCCATGAGGACATGGGATCGAATCTCCTCCTTGAGGTCACTGATAAAACACTCTCGAAATAAAGCATCAGTCATGCCCTCTGTTCAAAAAGCCAGGCGCTCAAATGCAGCTATGAAGTATTCTACTATGCTTGATTGCTTCAATTTTGTCAAACGGCCCAAATGGTTGGTGTCAGTGTCAAAGCATTCATAAAGCTCAGTCACAAATTGGGTCCAAGCAATATACCCTTGACGGGAAGTTTTTCTCCATTGGCAGTGTTCTTGATCTAGATGGAGAACACCATACTGGAGTTTGGCCAAGTCATCTGTAATGTTGTAGAGAGAGAAATAATGTTCCATTTGGGTGACCCAACCAGTGGGGTCCGAGCCATCAAATTTGGTTACATCCACCCACGAAAGGCGTATGTCCCATTGAAAGTGATGGGGATGAAAGGAATGGGAAGAAGTTTCACCTTCAATCTTTGTATGTGCATCAAGAAAAGAGTCATCGGTAGGGATCTTGAGTTTGGTGCAGAGTGATGAAAAGACAGATTCAAGTTGGGTGGTCAGTTCGTGTTTGACTTCCGCCATTGCGGACTGCACGGCTGCATTTACGGATGCATTTATGGTGGTATTTATGGATGCATCACAGGAGGCAATAGTATGACTAAGTTGTTGCACTTATTGTTGGGTCTCAAGGAAACCAAATTGTAAGGTGTTGAAGCGAGACTCTAGTTCTTGGCTATGGGTATGGGCCATGAGGATGGGTGAACTGAAAAGGGAGCAGGTTGGGTCATAAATTTTTGCAGAAAAATGATATGGATGAATGTGATAAGGGAGAAGAGATGAATCTAATGGAATAGGTCTCAAATAATGATGAAAAAATTTCCAGACTTTTTTTTATTTTTTACAGTTGCGGGGTTATATTTTGGTCTGAAGAATGCTGTAGTGCTGAAATCCCCAAATTCTTAACCAGAAAGAAATGTGTATTTACTGGGCAACTCGAACACAGATGCTCGACAATAGATCTCACTGGTTTAATTTGTTTATGTTTATGTTTATGTTCCCCAAGGGTTAGGTATTCAAGGGTTCTACAGACAAGGGTTTGCCCTGTGCTATAGCTCTCTGATATACGTGTGGGGTCTAACAGTAGTACTCGGCCCAATATCTCAGGGCACTAACTAAGGAGGATAGACCGTACCCTTAGCCGTGCTACCCGACTACCCAAGTACTAGAGAGTATCTTCCCGAGTGTTGTTCTCGATGACACTATAGCAGTCCGGCGACCGATAGATTTATTTAAAGAGGGATTTAGGAAATCTAGGTCAATCCATACATAGGTGCTGTCTGATGTGCTACCACTCGAAGGGGTACCAACAGGGGTTACAAGGGTGGCCAACAGATGTGCGCTTAAGAACCACTTGTATTTCTTGCGTGTATGAATCCCTTAACCGTGGGTTTATGCACGTAACGACAGATCTCTGTGGCTTAAAGATGTCAAAATACGTCTCTACCCTGAAAACAAATACCCACAATTTATGCCAAGGAAAGTGCTCTAATACCACTTGCAAGATACCA
The DNA here is from genome assembly GCA_032191745.1 of Picea mariana. Lineage (NCBI taxonomy): Eukaryota > Viridiplantae > Streptophyta > Pinopsida > Pinales > Pinaceae > Picea > Picea mariana. The sequence continues at coordinate 80,301 of JASDQU010100177.1, forward strand.
GATATATAAAATATGCAGAACAGAAATAAAATGCTAGAAATGGCAGAATAATAGTAAAATATCTAGCATAATCTTCACAATAACATAGAAATGATATAAGAATAGCAATAGAAATAGCACTTTGATTCAGAAAGCAATGTTCACAGGCCTCTTTGAGGGGGAAACCTCCAATCGAGCAGTGCTATGTTACAATAATCTTCAATCTAGGGTTTTCATACCCTCGACCCTTGTTTATACTAAATATGTCTATTAAGAGAAACATCTAGAGGAAGATCCTTCTAGAAGCAGAATCTTCTATTAGGTTTTCTTACATCTGCCTTATTCTATTTTATTGAAAGGCCTTATTAATATTGACCTTTATTACATCCAAATACATTCATATACCTATGTGCGGGTTAGGACCTTAACATAAGCTAATTCGAAGTTTTGCATACCGGGACTTCGCGACTTGCTACGACGAAGGGTCTTTCCCTTTGGTTTTCCGGGTGCCGAAACGCCAAAATGCTGAAATGCCGCAACCTATTCACCCTAAGATAATTCGAAGTTTCGCATATCGGGACTTCACGACTTGCGACGACGAAGGGTCTTGTGTTGGTTGTGGAGCCTGATTATCTTCCTAATGCAGAGGTTCTTTGCTTTCAGCCGTGTCTATACCCCATGAAGTATTTACACCCCAGAAGTATGTACACTCTTCCACGCGGGGGAGTGCAGAGGGGGGGTACCCCCTCTGCGGGG
>JASDQU010100177.1:81465-205896 GCA_032191745.1 Picea mariana
GTGTGTCTTCTGTGTTTTGTTTCTGCATTTGTTTTATTTTATTGCTCCGCGGTCCTGTTTTTCTAACATCTTGCCCTTTGGTTTCCCAGGTGTCGAAACGTCGAAATTCTCTTGAACGGGTCTGGATACTCCGGAAATTTTAGGACGTTGCGAAGTCCACCCTCCTGCCTATGCAAAAGTTAAGGTCGACGAGAAATAGAGCTCCGACAGATATTTCAAAGGGTTCTTGGGTAAATTATCCCTAGGCTTGGTGACCTGAGTAGAATTCTTCCTAATTCGTCGAGCTGTAAATTCGGTGGTAGGGGTAAAGTAAAATCATGGGTTTATTATCATGGTAGTCCTTTCAAGGGACTCACTCCGACTCCGGAGTGTGAGGAAAATTCTAGAGAGAAGTGCCTTTGGGAAATTAAACCAGGGCATACCGCGAGCCAAGTAGATAGGACAATTCTCAAGGGAATGGACTCGTGTTCTGAACCTACTCATTCTATACACAGAATGATTATGGTCATATAAGTATAAGCATGTATCCCTTGTCTCCAAATCAAAACACAGGAAAACACTTCCATACAGAAACCATTTATGAGTGTATAAACATGAACATGCATTCAATTCAAAAATACAAGACATAACACTTATCAGAAAACACTAGGTGTGACGCGACTGTTGATAGGGGTGCTCGTTTCCACCCAACCATAGGCTCAGTGACTCCAAACGGATTTACCACTAGCCATCCCCGAGCTAGAGCACGATGCTTGAGGTTTAATTTTCTACTTCCATCTCAACGGAAGTCAAGGAGAAAGGTTACTCTCCTTCTCCTCTGTTCAGAACTCCCTATGTTTCCAGAGTTTCTCCAGTTCTTCCCCGCGATCCTTGGCATGCGCGTTCCTCTTCTCTCCCCTTACTACACTTCCTCTCTTACCTTTTTTTCTGCAAGATTTCGTGTGGAGCGAATTTCCCCATTTGCGGTCAGGTCTGAGAGTTGTTACGGATGGGCGGTTCACCCCCATCCCCTCATTAACTCTTGAGGAGCCTCCCCACCTACCAATCTGACAAGAAATCCATTCTGGGGTCAGAGAGTTGCTTTGGTCTTTGAGCAAGTAAAACCAGTATGGTATTGGCTCGATGGAAGTTAACGCAACCATTCCAGGTCCCTTCCACCACCTCTCATTAGCCATCATGGTCTCTTTTAGCACATCCCCCTCCCAGCAGCCATGCAACACATATTCATAACATAATTTACATTCATCGACCTTTTATAAAAAGGTCCGTCAAATCAAACATTAACGTCTTTGAGTTTGCCATATTTCTTGGCTAATATAGTTATTTTTACAGACCGGGGGAAACATGGTGTTAAAGTTCCCTTCCCCTTAAAGGAACATCATCCTCGATGTTCTATCTATCAATATGACGTGTATGTACAAAAGCAAGCAAAATCAGATATGCCTGTTTCATGGCATCTTCCATTTCCCAGGTAGCCTCATTTGGGCCAAAATGTTTCCACTACACCTTGACCTGTGCAATGGTTTGGATCCTGAGTGGGGTTTCCTTTCTGTCCAGTATGCATTGAGGTTCTGGTAGGAATTCTCCCTCCGGTTCCACCTGGATCACAGACCAGTCAATTATAAGATTAGAATCATGTACATATTCTTCAATAATGAAACATGGAAAACATTATGTGCTTTTACTGTGGGAGGAAGTGCTAGCCTATAGGCTACAGGTCCCACTCTATCTAGAACTTCAAAGGGTCCGCAATACCGAGGTGCCAACTTGGCACAAGCTCCCATCCTCAGGGAACTCTTCCTGGGCCTAACTCTGAGATATACGTGGTCTCCCGTCTTGAATTCTCTTGGAGTTCTATTTCGGTCAACGTAACTTTTCTATCTGTTCTGAGCGACCTTTAGATTATGTTTTATCTGAATCACTTGTTGTTCCATTTCTTTCAGCATGTCGGGTCCAATAGTAATTATATTTACAGGATTACTCCAACTGACTGGAGTGTTGCACGGTCTACCATAGAGGACTTTGAAAGGACTCGTCTTCAGGGATTCTTGGTAACCATTGTTGTAGGCGAATTCCACCAGTGCCAGGTAATCTTCCCACTTCTTGGGTTGATGCATTACATGCATTCTTAGCATGTCCTCCAATATTTGGTTCACTCTTTCCATCTGTACATCGTTTTGAGGATGATAGGATGTGCTAAACAGTAATTTGGTCTTCAGACCAACCATCAAGGATTTCCAAAAGTTGGAAGTAAATTTCATGTCTCTATCAGACATGATCTCTTTAGGCATACCATGTAGTCTCAATATCTCCTTCATGAATATGCTGGCGATATCTATTGCCTTGCAAGTCGATTTGACGAGGATAAAATGGGAGGTCTTGCTCAATTTATCCACCACTACCATGATGGCGTCATTCTGTTTGGTCGATGTTGGTAATCCGGTGATGAAGTCCATGGAAATGGTTTCCCATTTCCATTCTGGGATTGGTAGAGGTTGTAATAATCCTGCTGGGTCCCGGTGTTCTACTTTAACCTGTTGGCATTCTAGGAACTTAGCTAAATAGTTAGCTATGTCTTTCTTTAACCCAGGACAATAGAATTGTTTCCTAGTGTCTGTGATCATCTTCTGATATCTCGGGTGACCAGTATATGGACTTTTATGTAGTTCATCCATTATGAAACTCTTCAAGTCATCACAATCTGGAATATACAATATTTTTCTGTAAGTTAGCAAACCTCCATCTATCATCTGGTAGCCTTCATACTTTATTCATGTGGGTTCTTTCTCTAGGTACAAGGTCACGGTCTAGAATAATGTGACTATTTCTTGTGCATTCCTGACTCTTTTTTTGGCATTCGTCTCGCAGGTGCTCACCGCTGCCAGTTGAATTGTTTTCATACTTCTGCTAAGGGCATCGAGTACCTTATTTTACATTCCTTTAACATGTTTGATTTCAAAATCAAACTCACTAAGGAGGGCCATCCACCTATCTTGTCTGGCATTGAGCTTTGGTTGGTCAAACATATATCACAATCCACAGTGGTCTGTCATAAGTAGAAATTTCCTTCCCAGGAGATAATGTCTCCACATTTTTAAGGCGTGCACTATGGTGGCTAGCTCTAGATCATGGGTCACATAGTTGACTTCATGCTCATTCAATTTTTGGGATTCATAGCAGACTACTCTTCCTCCTTGCATAAGAACTCCTCCGAGCCCTTCCTTACATGCATCTGTGCACACGAGGAAGTCGTTTTCTGGATCAGTGATCTTCAGCACGGGTGCATGGGTCAGAAGGTGTTTTAGGGATTGAAATCTTTCTTCACATTCTTGTGTCCACGTGAATTTAGCTCCCTTCTTCTGGAGGGTAGTGATTGGACAACCAATCTTGGAGAATCCTTTTATAAATCTCCTATAGTATCCTGCTAAGCCCATAAAGGATCTGATATCTAAAACATCTTTTGGGGTAGGCCATTCCATGATAGACCTGATCTTGTCAAGATCTACTGCTACTCCCTCTTCAAATATGACATGGCCCAAGTAATGTATTTTCTTCTGGAAAAAGTCGCACTTGCTAAATTTGGCATAGAGATGATGTTCTCTTAGCACTTGAAACAAAATTCTAAGACGTTCCTCATGTTCCTCTCTATTCTTGGAGTAAATTAATATATTGTCAATAAAAAACAGTACAAATTTGTCTAGGAATTTGGTGAACACATTGTTCATCAAGCACATAAAAGTGGCAGGGGCATTGGTCAATCCAAATGGTACTACCACAAACTCATAGTGACCATATCTCGTCCTGAAGGTAGTTTTGTGGATGTCTTCACCCTTGATTTGGACTTGATGGTATCCAGATCTCAAGTCAATCTTTGAGAAGATGGAAGCTCCTCCCAATTGATCGAACAGGTCATCGATCTTGGGTAAGGAGTACTTGTTCTTTATGGTTACCTTATTGAGTTGTATATAATCTATGCACAGTCGGAGGGTACTGTCTTTCTTTTTCACAAACAGAACTGGTGCTCCCCATGGGGACACGCTAGGTCGAATATAGCCTTTGTCCATCATTTCCTTTAGTTGTAGCTTAAGCTCAACTAGCTTGGGTGTGCGCATTCTATAGGGTGTCCTAGACACTGGCACTGCTCTCGGTACAAGTTCTATCGAGAAGTCAATGTCCCTTCTCGGAGGTAAGCCTGGTACCTCTTCCAGAAATACATCTCTATATTCTCTAAGTGTGGGGTGATCTTCAAGGCTTGGTTTGTCATCTTCAACTGATTCCAACACCTATATCGCATATAGTGGACATCCCTTTCTACAATACTTTCTCATTTGAAGGGCTGATATTCATCTCACCGAGATAGGTTTTTGGATCCCTTGAAGGATTATCCTTCTTCCTTCTTCAATTACACATTCTAAGGTTTTATGGTAACAATCCAATCTGGATTTATATGTGGCTATCCAGTCCATACCAATCAATACGTCATATGATCCTAGGGGTAATACGTTAAGGGTTTCCTGGGTGGGGAATTCACCCATAGTGAATTGGCAAGCTGGTATGACCTCCGCTACCTTTCTTTCGGTGCCAGTGGCTAACTGTACCAACCATGGCTTGGCATGTTTATGTGACTATAATTTACGCTTATCAACAGCCTTAGGGGCTATATAACTCAAATTTGAACCAGGGTCAATTAGAATAGACACTAGATGGTTGGTGATAATACCTTCCATCTCCACCACTGAAGCTTGGTGGTTAGATTGTTTATTATCCATGGCTGCATAAATTCGCAACATACTCCTGGCCATGTCATTGACGGTGGTAGCTTCTTGAATGTTGTAAATTCTCCGACTGTTTTGTTGTCAGTGCGGGAAGTCCCTCAGTAGATGTTCTTCTCCACAACCCCAACATTTTAAGGGTTCTTTCTTCAGGTTATCAATCTTTCCTGGGGTAGATCCAAAAGGTTTATTTCCGCTCTGGGAGGGGAAATTCTATTGGTGTACACTTCAGGTTGGAAGGCTCATCCTTGAGTCCTTTTCACAGTTTTTAAATCTTGGGGATTTAAACCCCTTTTTCTGGAATCCCAAACTATTCTTCTACTTCCAGCCTTCACGAGGTTCTATCCGATGCCCAAGCTGTTCATAACAATATCTTTCCTTTTGGATAGTATCTTCTAGGGTCTTTGGCTCGTCAAACTCAATCCTATTTTCATAGTATTTAGGTATTCCACTGATGAATTGTGGCACCTTTTCCTTTTCTGATTTTATATAGGGTATGTACCTTAGCAATTCGAGGAATCTGCTGACATATTCCTCTATGGTGAGTTGCCCCAGCTTGAGTTCATAGAATTCTTTAGTCTTTTCGTCGAAATACTTTTCCGATAGATACTTCTTCCTGAAGTATTTCTCAAACCGTTCCCAAGATAGGTCTTCCTCGTGATTCCCTTTTACATTCTTAAGGTTTTCCCCCCAAATGGAAGCTTTTCCATTCAAGTTGAAAGTGGCTACTTGGGCCTTCAAGTTTTCCAAGAAGTCATGGACTCTGAAATACCTCTTTAATCCAAGCAGTCAGGCCTGCGCTTCCTCTCCCTTCTTTATTTCACCATCGAAAGAGGGTGGTTTGGCCTTCTTGAATTCTTCAAAATTATGATTTTTGGAATGATTTTTCTTCTTCCATTTTCTTCGGGAATAAGAACTAGTTCTGCTACTAGAAAAACCCTCTAAGGCGCTAGTTTCCTTTCCAAAGGAGTCGTCTGACGCTTGTTCCTTATCTCTAGGGTGAACCTTCCTCGAGGTGCTCCTCCTAGTGTGGCCACTTAAAAGACCATGTTTCCTCATCTCAGGTGGACTTCGACTCCTCTTTGTTTTTCGTTGGTCTGCGTGACTGACGTCAGGTCCATGCTGCAATTGTCTTTGTATGTCGGATAAACTCTGCATCAAGACTGCATTAATTTCCATTTGCTTCTCTTGCTCTTTTATCAACCTCTCATTGTCGACATTACAGCTCTGTAGTTCGACCATGAGGCTTCTCATAGACTCAATTAGATCTGGAGGGGTCTCTACCGCTCTTCTTTCATCAGACTCTTCATCTCTATTGTGGGAGCCATCCCCCACTTCGTGGTGTGTCACCATTCTATGCGTCTGCAGTTTCTCGTGGTTGATCGTCCGCTTGTTGTGCAAGAAAAACACTTGTTGTTAGTCAACATTATATTCATTCACAATCAACACATAATTCATATTTTTCAAATGCATACACACAATGGAATTTTCATTCTTAACTTCGGCTTTTGATAAGGGGGGTTAGGATAGAGAGTTACTCCTTTTAAGAGTACTTCAGATGGAGTTTCTATGCAACTCGTCCATGAGCCCAAGTAGGCCAAGTGTTGTAATCATGCGCTGATACCAATTTTTAACATACCCACTACGGCCTAATAGATTTTTTTTTTTTTCTCCTTTTTCTCGAGGGACAGATTCCTTGAGTTCCTACAAGGTCCTAGTGCAGGCTATCTCTTCCTATCGGAACCTTCACTAAACTAATTTTCCAGTTCTTTCATTGAAAACCCATCGTGCACAACTCAAGCACCAAGCGTGGGCTTCACCTCCATGTGATCATCGGTTATGACCCCAGGCCAAGACAAGAGGCACCTTTCACAATTTGCGACTCAACAATGCCCGAGAGTCAAGTCCTTCGACTCTTCAAACCCAAAAACCCGAAATAGTACCTTCTCTAAGATCGACGACTGCGAATCTCCCCTTGATCCGACGGTCCTGGCCATATCGGGATTTCGGTAATCGAGAGTTTGAAATGCAAGTGAGTCGAGTCTTTTGACTCTTCAAACCCTGAAACCCAAAATCCAATGCACGAGTTCCTGTACGAGATCTGACGGTCCTCGATGATATGGATCCAATGGTCCAGATCTCTTCGGACTTTCATGAACCGGGAGTTCATGATGCAACAACTCTAGAACTCCTGTCACTCAAATCCCCAAATTTCGATATGGGAATTCGTGTAGGAGGTCAACGAACCTTGTTGATCTGGATCTGATGGTCACTATCCCTTATGATCTTAAGGGCGTTGAAGGACACTCAACCTTAACCCCCTTGTTGTCCTACGAGATCCAATAGCTTACGGGGTTTCAGAGCTTTCCCCGAACTCTGATCGCTCACCATGCATCTTCTCCAATGGACGGTCCAGATCCTCCCGGAGTTTCGTGAACCAGGATTTCGCGACTTGCGAGGATGAGGGGTCTTCCCCTTTGGTCTCTCGGGTGACGAAACCTAGAAATGCCGAAACCTATTCACACTAAGATGATTTGGAGTTTCTCATACCGGGACTTTGCGACTTGCAATGACGAAGGGTCCGGCCCTTTGGTTTCCCGGGTGTCGAAATGTTGAAATGTCGAAACCTATTCACCCTAAGCTAATTCGAAGTTTCACATATTGGGACTTCATGACTTGTGACGATGAAAGGTCTTTCCCTTTGGTTTCCTGGGTGTCGAAACACCAAAATGCCAAAATGCCAAAACCTATTCACCCTAAGCTAATTCGGAGTTTCGCATACTGGGACTTCGTGACTTGCGATGACGAAGGGTCTTTCCCTTTGGTTTCTCGAGTGTCGAAACGCTGAAATGCCGAAATGCCACAACCTATTCACCCTAAGCTAATTCGGAGTTTCTCATACCGGGACTTCGCGACTTGCGACGACGAAGGGTCTTGCCCTTTGGTTTCCCAGGTGCAGAAACGTCGAAATGCCGCTGAACGAGTCTGGATACTCCTGGACTTTCAGGATGTTTCCAAGTCCACCCTCCTACCTATGCAAATGTTAAGGTCGATGAGCAATAGAGCTCCGACAGATCTTTCAGAGGGTTCTTGGGTAAATTATCCCTAGGCTTCGTGACCTGAGTAGAAGTCTTCCTAATTCACCGATCTGTAAATTCGATGGTAGGGTTAAAGTAAACTCATGGGTTTACTATCATGGTAGTCCTTTCGAGGGACTCACTCTGACTTCGGAGTGAGAATAAACTTCCCGAGAGAAGTTCCTTTGGGAAATTAAGCCAGGGCATACCGCGAGCCAAGTAGATAGGACAATTCTCAAGGGAACGGACCCGTGTTCTGAACCTACTCATTCTATACATAGACCGATTATGGTCATATAAGTATAAGAATGTATCTCTTGTCTCCAAATCAAAACACAGGCAAACACTTCCATACAAAAACCATTTATTAGCGTATAAACATGAGCATGCATTCAATTCAAAAATACAAGACACAACACTTATCAGAAAACACCAGGTGTGACGTGATTGCTGAGACGGGTGCTCGTTTCCACCCAATCGTAGGCTCAGTGACTCCAAACGGATTTACCACTAGCCACCCCCGAGCTAGACCACGATGCTTGAGGTTCAATTTTCTACTTCCAGCTCAACGGAAGTCAAGGACGAAGGTTACTCTCCTTCTCCTTTGTTCAGAAATCCCTGTGTTTCCAGAGTTTCTCCAGTTCTTCCCTGCGATCCTTGTCATGCACGTTCCTCTTCTCTCCCCTTACCACACTTCCTCTCTTTCCTTTTTTTCTGCAAGATTGCATGTGGCGCGAATTTCCCCGTCCGCGGTTAGGTCTAGGAGATGTTACGGATGGGCGGTTCACCCCCATCCCCTGATTAACTCTTGAGGAGCCTCCCCACCTATGAGTATAAATTTTAGGATTTTTAATATATACTATAAAGTAATCAAGTTTCTGTTAAATTATTTTTTTAATTTTCTTATTTTAATTATAAATTCTACTATTTTTAATATATACTATAAAGTAATCAAGTCTCTATTAAATTATTTTTTAGATTTTCTTATTTTAATTATAAATTTTACTATTTTTAGTATACACTATAAAGTAATCAAGTCTCTATTAAATTATTAGTAGGAATAGTGTGTAGTTAATCAGGTATCCATTAAATTATTTTTTTCTGGAGAAAAATTCATAATTTTATTATAGAACAAAATTACATACACAAATATGTATTTGCTATTTGTTATAGATACATACATATTTTTCGATAAAAGGAGTCAGTCCACGAAAAACAAACTCGACTTACAGGCTTCTATGAGACACATTCCCATGAGTGATATGTGGTTGCAAAATAATAACCAACTAAAACATTTCTAACAGTCATGACCCCATAGTGGTCATTATGTTACTATTACATTATATTCAATATTTCAATCAAAAAGATAAGAGAGGTTCCTCCTCATCCGAGGATATTGCTGACCACATGTATTTTGTCATTCATTAAATGGTCTATAATAGAAACCTCAAGTGCCTGCGGGTCTGTGAATTCCACTACATACCATTGACCATAGTCTAACTGCATGGCCTCCTTGGAAAGTATGTCTGCCAGTTGGTTTCTTTCCCTGTATATATGAGAAAAAGAGATAGTGTCAAATATACTTTTAGTGCGCATTACATCCTCTAGCAGTGGAAGCAAATGTGAGACCTAACATCTATGTTTCCCATTGATCCAATTGATGATTACTAAGGAGTCACCAAAAAATTGAAGAATTCTACAACCCTGTTCGATAACAAATAAGAGGAGGAGTTTTAAATCCATTAATTCAAAGTAGTTGTTTGTGCCTGGACCCAAATCTGCTTTGAGGGTGAAGTAATGTGCATGCGTGAAGTGAAGACATCCTCCCCCACCGCAAATTGTTTGATCAGACAAGAAAGCCCCGTCAAAGTATCCCCATGAAAAAGTACTATTGGGTTCCACCTCCCAGATATTTTTGAGAGGAGCCACAATATCCCTACCCGATCCCAAGAAAGATTGAAAAATCCCTATACAGTTGACTCCTACCTTTTCTGCCGAGAAGGGTTCATCCTGAAAGATTTGGCCATTCCAGTGATCCATATACCCCAAGCTAGAATAAAAGGGAAGGCTTGATAATCCTCTTGGCCCCGTTCCCGCAACCAATTCTCTAGGGCTAATTCGAAGGCGATTCCCTGCCATTTCTAGAGGGAAGTCATCATGATCCTAGCAAAGGCCCAGACTTCCGTGACAAATGGACAAAGTAAGAAAAGGTGGTCCACTGATTCTAGATGGGATTTGCACAGAGCACATCGAACTGACCCAGAAACAAGACGTCTTTGTAAATTGTCCCAAGTAGGCAATTTGTTGGCCAATATTGACCAAATCAACAGTTTCACTTTCACCAGACAATTTATTTTCCAGATTTTCCACCACCACCAGAGGGGGTCCCTTTGTAAAATATACACACATAACTTAATATAGTCGGAACGCGAGGTGTATTCTCCGTCACTGACTCCATCCCAAAGCAATTTGTTGTCTCTGTCCACCAGACGAATAGAGGCTGCTCAAAGGGCCTGCGTGTACCTATTCCAGTGAATCAAATCCGCCTCTAGGAGGCTATATCTAATCCCTGTCAGTCATCCTTGGTGCCACAAGTAGGTCTGTAAGGGGTCCCCCACTTGTGCGAGTTGATAGTAACCGGCCAACGCCAACCTTATCTGAATCTTGTCCAGTAAAATATGGCTGAATTGAGACCTTGGCCAAAGGTCCAGACCAAGACGAACCTATCATCAAGAGCCCACTCTCCACACCAAACCATTCCCCACCAGGTCAAAGGCCTTAATCATAGGCTTCCATATGATAGAGGCCCCCGATGATGTTTTGGATAGAATGTGAATCGAGTTGAGGATGGAGAGTGGAGCTAAATATTTTTATTGAGCTACCTGTGTCTAGAGACTATTGGTCTTTATCAATCGCTAGGTGCACTTTTCCGTGAGAACTTTGGAGAAGGTGAAGATATTTTTTAATCCCCAGCCTCCTAGGGCCTTTGGCATAGAAATCTGTTCCCAACGTACCCAAGGTAAGACTTTTTTGTCCTTGTGTCCATGCCACAAATACAAGAAGCACATCTTCTGTATCTTCTCCAAAATTCCTTTTGGAATCCATGCTAATGACATCCAGTATACTGGGATTGTCTAGAACTACTTTAATTAGTACAAGTCACCCTACCCAAGATAGCCATCTATGACTCCAACCCTTGAGCCTTTTTTCAATTTTTTTAATAAGCCACTACTAGTCAGTCTTCCTATAGTCATTTGGTTTCAGTTGAAAGTTGAGATACTTCAATCCATCATCTAGATCAAAAACCCTGAAGGGAAGCCAAGTAGTAATGAGTAGTGACTCCTCCATGGATAAAAAGGACATTGTGATACTGGATTTCTGATTGTTGATTTCCATGCCTGTAGCTTGTTTAAAAAGTAAAAGCCCTTCACTCAACTTTCCAATATCCTGCCTAGATCCATCATAGAAAATTAATATGTCATATACGAACAATAGGTGTTAGATGTACAATCATGTAGATATTTTAATTCCTCTGAAGGTGTCATCTATCTTTTCCTCAATCAAGAAATGACTAAGGCACTCAACAATAAGAAGAAAGAGAAGTGGAGAAAAAGGGAAACCCTATCTAACTCCTTGCTCCATTGTAAAGAAGGAGTAGGTAGCTCCATTGATCAATATAGAAAAGGATACTGAAGTTAAGAAATCCATAGTCTATTTCGTGAAGGCTACCCCAAAACCGAGTTGTATCAACATCCAAATATGTAGCCAATTTACCCTATCAAAATTGTTTGCGAGGTCGATTTTAATGACCGCACCTTTAAGTTTCTTGTTTTTTAAACTATGGAGTCCTTCCTGAGCAACCCCGATGGCCTCATGGATCTGCCTACCTTTCAGGAATCCAAACTGTTCAAGCAAAATATGCCTGGAGAGTATATCTTTTAATATGCGACTAATGACTTTTGAGATAATCTTATACATGCAATTTCACAAGGAGATCAGATGAAAGTCATCAAAGGAAGTTGGTTTCTCTATTTTGGGTATTAATGCAATGAAGGTGGCATTAAATAGCTCATGTATATGCCCATTTTTCCTAGACTCCTCCATTACCATCAAAATGTCTTTTCCCAATAGGTCAAAGAAACACAAATAGAATTCAATCGGCCAACCGTCTGGTCCCAAGCTCTTCCCTTTCTAGAAGGAGGTCATGACAACCAACAATTCCACTTTAGATACCTCCATCATCAAAGACTCTCTCTCTTCCTCTTCTAAAAAAATAGGAAAGAGCCTGGAAGCTTTCACAATTTCAGTAATGGAGGATCTCTCTTATGCCTTGAACAAATTTTTGAAATTTGTAATCCCCATTGAAGAAAGACCCTCAAAAGTATTGAACATTTGGCCATATCCCTAGGTAAGGCCCCATATTTTGTTATTTAGTTTCTGTCCCTTAGCATAAGAGTGAAAAAATATTGTATTCTCATCCCCGCTAGCGATCCAAAGTGCATGACTTTTAAGTCGCCACAATGCTTCTTTTTCAGCCAATATTGTTCTTCACCAAAGTTTCAATTGAAATAGTTCCTCCCTTGTCTTCCTAGAGTGGAAGCTCCAATCAGGATTGACTTGCGCATCCAACAATAGTTTCTCTAAGTAGAAAATCTCCTTATCCTCTTTTAATTTTTTCTCATGTTCCCAGGAGATAGTTGTCTGCTTGACTTTTCTCAAGTTTTCCATAAAGTGAATAGAAGCATGGGTATTATGTTTGGGGCCAAAGGGAGTCCACAGATTATGCACCAGTGCTTGATACCCTGGATCCTTTAGCCATCCTTCAAAAAATTTGAAGGGGCTCAGAGTCCTTCTAACCCTGCTACACAATTCCAAAACTATTGGATTGTGGTCCAATTCACCAGAAAAAGTTACCCGTTGATGCGTAAGTGCCATTGAATCTAGTAACTCTTCCTGCGGGAGGAAATGATCCATACATTTTTCAACTTGTGCATGCCCGACCCTCAAATTCCACCAAGTCGGTTTTAATTTTACCAGCTCTAGATCCAACAGGCCATGTAAGTCTAGCAAATGTGTAAAATAATCAGTTAAAGGGTCAAGGGTATCGCGAGGGCCCTAAACTTCAGTCACTCCCAATGAAAAGTTTATATCTCCACCCACAATAACATCTCGATCAGTAATCCAAGAGCTCAAATCTAGGGATTCCTAGTAACGTTTCCTATCAGAATAAGGACCATAGATATTGATAAGTAGCAGGGGGCGACCCAACTCTGCTGAAAACATATTTAGTCCAAGACTCGATTCAAAGCCCCAAATTCGGTCACATTTACAAATCTTGAGCCACCAACCTCTGGTTAGTCCCCCAGAGTGTCCCTTTTCATCCACAATTGTAAAGGACCATCCAGGCAAGAAGGTTTCCAACGTCAAGACCACCTGTTCACTCACTCCCATGGTTTCTTGTAGAAGGAGAACATCTGGATTAGTAATCACAACCAATATTTTTAGAGACGATTTTTTTTTGGGCTAGCCAGTCCCCTATAGTTATAGGAGATAATTTTCATATGGAAATCAAATCATGGGGTTACTTTGCTCTAAGCACCCATTGAATGGAAGATTGTCTTCCAGAGGCCACATCAAGCTTGGCCTAGTCTTGTGCCAGTAAAAGGTGAGATCGCCTACCACGTCCCCTTGCCAAAGACAGAGATCGAGGAAGTGACACCAAGCCCAACCCAGGAGGGTCCTTCGCACCATAGTTTTCCAAATCCCTACATAAAACAGTCCTGTTCTGGAGCAAATAAGAAATACTAGAGCCCTTTGAAGATTTTGAACTGGAGGGAAGAAAGGTTTTCAGAAAGGGAGGGAGTCTCGCAGTGGTTTGCATTAGTAGGAAGGGAGAAGTCAGGTCCCAAGGATAAACCCACAGAAGAAGGAGCCAACAAACCCAAACCCTCTAGGGGCACTGTGGAGGGAAGGCCCATAGTCACCCCAGGAACCCCTGACAGCTGATTCGGAGGGGTTGAGGGAGTACCAAATGAAGGAGGAAAAAGAGCTCCAGTAGGAGTGAGGGTGCAAAAATCCACCTCAAGACGAGGCAAGGGGAAATGTGAAGTAAGACCCACTGAAGAAACAACATCCAACCCCACCGAGACTGACAAAAATAAAGAATCAGATATAGTAGAAGAAAATGAGGGAAAGGAAGACTGATTCTTACCAGACACCATCAATGACCAAGGGCAAGCCAAGTTTGAGGACTTATGAACCTTTTCTTGCGCCATCTCCCGGACATATGGAGGAACACCTGTCTTAGAAGAAGAGTGTCGCCTTAAATATCTATCTCGAAACTGGGGTTGTGAGATCACGATATGAGCTCCCCTAGAGCCCCCCAGGCCCCTTGTCCGCACGACCGGACCCCAGATCAATTCCACCACCCTCAAAACCTTGATCCTTACTCTTGAAGGGAAGTTTGCAGTCGATAATGCCATGCCCATAAGCATGGAATCTATGGCATCTGAAGGGTATACCTTCATAGTCCAAGGGATGAATGAAGGAAACAAAAGTATTCTCAATAGTCAGTTCCTTTAGGAGTCTCGGCCAAAGATCCAACCTCACTAAGATCCTGGTCATGGACATATTGCCTGTCTCTTCGAAAGAAAATTCCGCATCCAAATATTCGCCCAATTTATTCCCAATTGTCAAGAAACGAATAGGGTTCCAGTACTACATAGGGAGACCCAGGAGACTAACCTAGATAGGGACCACATCCACTCTCTCTCGCTTTGCATCAAAGCTCAGAGTCCACCGCTTCAGAACAATAGGAGTACCAACCATACTCCATGTTTTGGAAAGAACCCAACTGAGATCTGTAGTGGCTGAAAAGATGAAAGCGAACCATCCTCGAGCAAGTAAGAGAATACTGGGTAATACAGAGAGATTAGATCCCCAAGAAGTTTCCATCCAGGACCACAAGAAGGGAGAGCCTAACCGTTTCCCTCACGCCTGACTAACCACTGCCAACTCTGATAACTCAACCACCCAATCCATGTCGATATCTTCACCGAAGACCAGGCGCTTTGAATTGGTTCTTTCCCTTGCACATTGAGGGCCTCTGTTCATGTGACACTTTGAAGTTCCAAAATCTTCTAAACGACCGCGACCATGGCCTCCCCCACGGGATGTATCTATGGAGCCTGGATAGGGTGGAGACAAATGCGGCCCTGAGTCCCTTACTAGAGAAGAAGCCTTATCAAAGAGACCTCCAACATTTTTTGGTGATTCCAGAAAAGACCCAATATCAAAAATAAATTCCGAAGGAGAGAAATGTGTGCAAGAAACCGCTTCCTGTAAGCCTTTGGTTGTGTGCCCCAATATTCGTCAGCCAAAAGAGTTCTCGGCTCGAATATGAAACAAATAAAGTCCCCCTCTAATAGACCCTAAGGGGGTTCCATCCAAGAAACTATCCCCAACAAAGTAGCCACCGACAACTCAAAATCCAACCCATTCGAATACGACAAGGAAATTGTGGTGTGAATCCCCAATTCCAAGTGAGATGTCAGGTTGTTTTCCAAACCCTATGGGTTCATTGGCTCAAACCCCAATGGAAAACCGACAGAGGGAGCTGGGTCCACTGTCCCAAGACTATCCACCACCACATCTAATCCCTGTGGAGAGCTCGCATCCCCTCCATATACAACCTGAACCGCTAACTATAGAAAACAACAAGCCCTAGAGATCAAGAAACACCTTTTTCAACCTGAAAATGCCCCGATTCTAGAAAAGGGTTTCCACCAAACCCCTGATTAGTTCATCCAAGGTGCGGAGAGAGAGGCCTTAATCACTAATTCCCTACCTGTCAACACTCGTACCTCACCGGTCTCATCCACCATTATTGTAGCTTCCACCTACTGCCATTTTGGTTACGCCTTCCCTGAATATCTTTTTCACCTACTCATTAGTTTTAACATGTTTCAAAAAAACAAGTCACCATTAAATTATTAATGATAATAGTGTGTAATTGATTTACCATATAATTTTAAAACTTCTTTATTTAAATTTATCTAAATTTAATTATAAATTTTAGTATTTTTGGTATAAATTATAATTTTATAACTTCCTTATTTAAATTTATCTAAATTTAATTATAAATTTTAGTATTTTTGGTATAAATTATTAATAGGATAATTTGTTATATTATTACCTTGTAATTTTTTGTTTTTTTAAGTTATGGATTTAATAAGATTTATTATTAAAATCAACTTTTTATTTTTATAATATTATTTTATGTTTATCATTATTTTTATAATTAATTTTTATATTAAATCTTATAATTAATATTAATATAATTATTTAATAGAGTTCTTTTTTTTTCTATCTAATTTATAATATAATATTCATAGATATCACTAAAATATAAAAAGAATTATATATATATATATATATATATATATATATATATATATATATATATATATATATATATATATATATATATTAACAAAAACCGGGCAAAATTTATATTAAAAAACTGCGAGTAAACGCAGAAAGAGTACAGAGTATGTGTTACAAGAGTTGAAAAATTCAAAATTCACTCCCATGTATGCTCCCAGAAGGAAGTTAATAGCACGGGTAGTGTTTACTAAAATGCTAAAGCCTATTTGAGCTGCTACGGTGAAAACCATCCAAAAAGAGCCTAGGAAAAGAAAAATAAAACACTGCATACACTTAATTTTTGTTTTGATCTGGTGCAGGGAATTCTTCCTCTGTTGGAGGCCGCAGGTTGAGGTCCAGTCACGGTCATGATCCTGGCAAGGAGGCTTCGTCGGAGATGAAAGTATTCGGGGAAGCTGTGGGCGACGCAGGTCTAGCCACAAATTGGAGTGCCTCTATCTGTTGTCTTAAAGCTTCACACTCATCCATGCTTCTTTGTTGCTCTCCCTTGTGATAGATGGTAATCTCGGTGATGGATAAAACTTGTGCTGATAGAGCCCTGATTTGTATTTGAAGGTTCTGCATCGTTCTTACCATCTCATCGTGCTCTTCCACTAAAACCGTTCACTGATTTTTCATGTTCATCTTACCTAAAATCCTTGCACTATCGGTCTGAATTACGCAAGTATCAGTGCCTGTGCTCAGGTGAGGAGTGGATGCTGCTCTTCTATGATTAGAATTGAGAATACCAGCGAGATGAGCCACTCCTTCTATGATATGCGCCATCACCCTTGTTTGGTTCATAGAACATAGCCAATTTCCCAAATTTAGCCACAAGTTGCAGCCATGCTCGCTGATGATGTTGGTACCCTTCGCATTGCCTGAAATCAATGCATAGTATGCCCTCGACATCATGCTGAATAGAATCTTCTCACTCCAGTATTCGTTTCCATGCGCAGGAGATGCCAAAGGGATTTCGAAATGAACTCTCAAGTTGGGGGAGATGATTATAAAGTGAAACAAGCCACGTGCTGAGGTGAGGGGGAGGGTGCCTAGGTGGCGAGAGGTGAGGTGGGGAAGTTGTTGGCAGCTGTTATGCCACATGCTGTGGAGAGGAGGAGGGTGACTAGGTGTCGGTGGCAGAGGGAAGCCTTGATGACAGGACAAGATCGTGACCCAAACCAAGGCCCAATTTGACACGACGCACTGAGTGGGAAAATGAGCTAGCTGCCGGGAGTCAAGNGAGGGGGAGGGTGCCTAGGTGGCGAGAGGTGAGGTGGGGAAGTTGTTGGCAGCTGTTATGCCACATGCTGTGGAGAGGAGGAGGGTGACTAGGTGTCGGTGGCAGAGGGAAGCCTTGATGACAGGACAAGATCGCGACCCAAACCAAGGCCCAATTTGACACGACGCACTGAGTGGGAAAATGAGCTAGCTGCCGGGAGTCAAGTGATGTGGTCATGGGATGGGCTTGTAAAGAGTAAGGTTGTTAACCACTAACGAGACTTGCTCCTGATCGATTTCTAGATTTGCTTGGGCATCGACCAACTGATTATTTCTTCGGAGGACATGGAAGAGGGAGATATTGTGGAAAATTTTAAGAGTTGTCGAAATTCGTTGGAGAATGGTCTTTAAGTGGAGATTTTGGGGTTGGGATCCTTTGCATACATGACCTAGGATTATCTTAGAATGGCCCTATTACTGAGAGGGAGTGAATGTTCAAGATTTTGGTGAGGTGGAGACCTTGGTACATGGCATATGCTTCGGCTTGATTATTATTTGCAATGCCCAGATTCCAATGAAAAGAGAGAACTTGAATTCCTCATGGGCATATAATGACCCCTCCCACTACTGCCACCCCAGGGTTTACTTTTGAGGCTCTGTCAAAGTATAGAATGTGATTTTGTTTCTCATTGCACCAATGCAGGTACTCAGTATCGTTATAAAGCTGCCAGGAGGATCTAGAGGGAGAGGGGGAATGATTAGTGGAAGGAAAGGAGGGTAAAAGAGAGCATATCCAGTCAGATTCTATGGTGGAGGTGGGGGTGAAAGAGAAGGACTTGGGCTTGGAAAGAAATAATTAAGCTAGGAGGCCTACGATTTTTTTAGCTATGATATTAGGAGGAGAGAAAAGGTTAGAGAAGATGATTCTATTTCTAGCGAGCCAAATTTTCTATCAAATGTACTTGGGTAAGGCTTTATAAAGGGCTTTAAAGAATGAGTTATTCTTGAAGGTTCCTCGATAGAGGGAAGTCCAATTTGAAAGAAGTTCTCTGGGTTGGTCTGACCTTCTGATTCTTGAATGGAGTCTTTGGAGAGATGTTTTCCACACAGTGATAGAAAAATGGCAAAGAAGACATATGTGCTGAGAGGTTTCCAGCACCTTGCAACAGAGATCACATCTGAAGGGCCAGTGTATGTTCCTTTTAAGAATATTTTCTCCCGTTAGTAGTTTCCATGAGCCATAATACAACAAAAGGAATTGACCTTAAGTGGACTATCATTGCTCCAAAGAGAATTCCAGAGTTTATCTTTTGGGGGGAGATTCATTTGGTAGAGAAGTTGTGAATATCCTTTCTTAATAGAGTATATGTCATTTCCCCATCCTCTCTGATCTTTTAGCATGGTACAAATGGGGGTGCAACCTCTTAGAAGAATTTGTAGCTGATGGGTTGCATCTTGGAGATTGCTTGGAAGATTTTGTAAATTCCATCCTATCCAATCTCCCGTGTCTGCACTCTAGGAGGAGATATCCGAGAGATACTTTTTGCCTTGCAAGTTGAGCCAATTGTTGAGTGGTCACAGATGCATATGCTGCCAGAGAAGTTGCTTACCCATGGTGCTATCTGTCCCTATAAAAATATTTTGACCATTTCCAGGGATCCAAGTGAGATGACTTTGAATGAGAGGAATGGAGGCCGAAAGAAGCTTCCCTATTGGTGATCCACTGTCTAGGGAGTGGTGATGGTCTAAACATCTGAGTCTGACCCCAACTATATATGTTTTTAGAAGGATTCACTTACACCAATCGTTTCTTCCTGAAACAAGGTTCCATAAAAAAAATTCTCCCATTGCCAAGTTGGAAAGGGCAGGATCTTTGATGCCTAGACCTCCATTTTCCTTAGGATGCTTTACAATATCCCAATTTATAAGATGGAATTTTTTTGTGTCTATTTTCCCTCCTTCCCAGAGAAAGTGTCGGAGGAGACTGGAGATTGAAGATTTAACATTCTAAGGAGCAAGAAGAGAGGAAAATTGAAATATGGGGAGAGAAGAGAGAGCTTATTTTATTAGCACAGTTCGACTCGCCAAATTGAGCCAAAAGTATCCCCAATGGTCCAACTTGTTTTTGAGCTTGTCGATAATTTGGTTCCAAGCTGAATTTGGAAGAGAATTGAGATAGATTGGGATGCTAAGGTATCTGAAGGTTTTCCATTTTTCAATAAGAGGAAAACAAAATATGTTTGCTATTAGGTGGGCAGTTCTTATGGGAGTGTTCCAAGCATAGACATTGGATTTGGCGCTATTTATGAGAGCTGTCGAGGCTTGGGTGAAATTTTCCAGAGCAATTTTGAATCTCTTAGCCATGACAATGGAGGCGCCTCCAATAAAGAGAGTATCGATTTATTCTCAGCAAATTGATAAATCGAGCTATCAATAAGGACAGTACCATCGGAAAATTGAGAGTGATTTATTCTCTTCACTCCTCGATCTATTTTGATGTCGGGGATGGATTTGGATATTCGACCATTTTCCAATTGCCTACCAAGGGTTTTTGCCATGATTATGTATAGAAGGGGAGAAAGCGGACAGCCTTGCCTTAGCCCTCTGGATATTTTGAAGAAGTTTTTTGGGCATCCATTGATCAGAGGAGCTATCCAAGGCGTGGAGACACATGATGAGACCCAAGCTATGAATTCTGAGCTAAAACCAAATTTCTTGAAAATTGAAAACAAAAAGGTGTGCCTCACCCTGTCAAAGGCGTTGGCCATATCAATTTTGATAATCATTCCTTGGTCTCCTCGTTCCCTACTGGAGTGAATGGCTTCTTGAACCAAAGTGATGTTGTCAATCATTTGTCTTTTTTTGACAAAGCCACTTTGGTTTGGAGAGATGAGTTTATGCAGGAGAGGCTTGATTCTATTGGCTATGACTTTAGTGATGAGTTTGTAGGAGAAATTGCATAAGGATATGGGTCTAAATCTAGAGAAGGAGGAAGGGTTGGAATCTTTTGGAATAAGGACCAAAAAGGTGGAATTTGTACTGCCCCCCCATCTTTGTATATTTTTGAACATACTGGATCATCTTCAAGAGATCTCTTTTAATTATATGCCAACATTTTTGATAAAAATGACCACTGAATTTATCTGGTCCTGGAGCTTTGTCTGGGTGAAGTTGGAACAAGGCCTCATGGAGTTCTCTTTCTGTAACTTCTTGGTTTATCTTGGTATTATTCTCTTGTTTGACAACGTTCGGTATGTTTAGCAGTAGAGATTCTTGTATGTTACGATTTGCAATGTCGTCCTCAGTTAGAAGTTGTTCAAAATGAATTTTGGCTTCTGCTTGTATTTGATGGAAGTCGTCTATTTTTGTTCCATCTTCTTTTTTGATCTCCTTCACCTTGTTCCTCCAGAGACTAGCTTTAGTTTTTCTCTGAAAGAATCTTGTGTTACTGTCTCCTGAGTTTAGCTAGAGACTCTGAGATTTGAGCCTCCAACTTTCCTCTTCCACATGGAGGATTTTTTGATAGTCAATGAATTCTTGCTGCTCTTTGAGAAGAGGAGAATGGGTGGTAGGTCCCTCTTCCATTGCCAATCGGTTTTCTTCCATTTCCTTAATTTTCTTGTTTTTTGCTTCATGGTCTCTTTCTTTGGTGCTTTTCACCCAGTGTTTGCGGGCCGCTTTGAATCTTTTTAATTTCTATTCCCAAATGTAGTTTGGAGAACCTTGAATCCAATAGTTCCAGGCATCTGAGACAATATTAAAAAAACTTGGATCTAAGATCCAAAGGGGGTTGAATCTGAATGGAATGGGGCAAAGATTATTAGGGGGGGAAAGAGTAAGGGTGATAGGTCTGTGATCAGAGCCAATCTAGGGGAGAATGAGAGAGGAGGGTGAAAAGGACTCTTCAAGGAAGGAGTTGCTTAAGAGAAACCGATCCAGGCGAGGAGTGATGTGCCCCGACCCTAGTCTTCTATTTGACCAAGTGAAGCAGCCGTTAGAGGGATTTATATCTAGTAAGTGAAAGGAGGATATAAGATCCCGGAGATGCTCATGAGTGGGGTACCGTACTCAAGAACTCCCTTTTTTTTCCTTAGGATGAAGGTTAGTGTTGAGATCTCCAACTATTATGAGGTCTTTGAGGTAAAGACTACCTTGGAGGTTTTGGAGGGAGGACCAACAGTCAAATTTTTCATGATAAATTGCAGGCATATATACAATAATAATAGTCAGAATCTTACTTGATGGTATATGGAGAAGTGAAGTTTTGATCCAGTGCATGGTAGAATGCCAAGATTGGAGAGAGAATATATTGGGATTCCACAGGGTGCAGATTCCCCTCGAGGCTCCTCTTGCACTGACTGCCATGCCTTTGCATGTTCACCACATGTAGCTACTTTCATGAAGGATATCAATATCCTTCCTTTTTGTCTATTGGAGCAGAAGGACATTAGGGTTTTCTTCTTTAATTAGATCATGTATTAGCGAGAGATTATGTCAGCTCCCTAGTCCTCTATAATTCCACGAGATTGCTTTTATCATTTAGAAGGCTTGGAGTTTCCCCCTGTATGGGGGTTGGATCCACTCTGATTCCTAGTCTGCCTTGTTTCTTTCCTAGAATGTTGGTCCAAAGTTGTTTGCTTCCCAATTTCAATTTCTTTCCTGGCAAAAGATTCCCTTTTGTGCAGGTTTGACTTCCTTCCAAATTTTCTGATGGGGGAAGCATGGGTATCTAAACCTGAGTCTTCCTCCGAGATTTGTTCTAGATATCCATCCTTAGGAAGAGAATACGGGTAAGGAGGCAAAATCGGTGTGGAGGAAGGGATAGGAGGCTCAAGGAGAAGTGTTTGAGGGGAGGGAGCTAGAGGGGCAATATGCGGTTGCAAGGGGGGTGGTTCCACTCGAGGTGGCTCTTGAGTCAAGATCAGGATGGAAGATGTAGGACCTTGAGAAAGGTTAGGAGGGGGAGGCAAGGGGGTGTCTTTAGGATTCACACCGTGTCTCTGCTACTTTTTCTTTTTGGGTTGTTGCCATTGCTCAAAGTCTTCCGTCATACTTTTAGGAGGGGATTTAGGATAATGTTTCGCAAAATGACCATACTCATGACAGATTTTGCATTTGAAGGGAAGTTGTTCATAATCAACTTGTTGCAGTTATTTCCAGTTATCCAAGGTGAGATTAATAGCTTCAGGCAGGCCTTTTTCTAGATCCACTTCTACACAGATGTGTGCATAGGCTTAAAGACCATCTTTAGGTTTTGCTCGATCTATGAACTTCCCAAGAGTATTACCTTTAGAACGAATAGTTTCATTATTCCATCAATGCAGAGGTAGGAAGGGGAGATGAACCCAAACTCACACTGCATTAGGGATATCATTATCGGGGTTGAAATCCAGGGTCCAACTATTTAGATACATACTTCTAGAGTCCATGAAGTATGGTTCGCTTCTGAATATGAGATCTCGATCTGATTTATCTTCGAAGAGAAAAGAAAAGAAGCCTCTTCCGCAGAGAAAATGTGAAAGATTCCCTTTTAGGTGGGGTTTCTAGTTCTTGTCGATCCAAATTGCCATATCCCGCGGAGAGGGCAATATTCTCTTAAACTGCTCAATGAGTGCCTGTTCTGCAAATTTGAGGGCGACGGTTCTGGAGCTTCCTTGGATCTAAAATGAGGGGATTTGATCCATCTTTTTCACAAACTTTGGAGGGTTTTGCTTGTTCATCTTGGGAAGAGAGGCGATGAGAGAGGCAAAAGTTGCAACATCCTTGGCAGAGGTGGAGGGAGAGGGAGGCGACTGGGAAATGGGGGCCCCAGAGGCCCCTCTTAGAGAGGAGAGCATGCATGGGGAGAGAGGGGGAGGTCAGGGCGCATCAGTCTAAAAAAATGTCTTTTTTGAAAAAGAATTATATTTTTAACTAATCATAATAAATATAAAAAAACGAAAAACTTAAAATATAAAGATAAATTATTTATTTAAAAAATATATATTATTAAAAATATTTAAAAGATAGAGTTTAAAATAAATTTAACAATTCATTATTGATAATACTAATCATAATAAATATAAAAAAATGAAAAACTTAAAATATAAAGATAAATTATTCATTTAAAAAAAATATATTATTAAAAATATTTAAAAGATAGAGTTTAAATTAAATTTAGCAATTCATTATTGTTAATTTAAAATATTAGTGCAACTTTATCACCATTACTCTTATTTTTTTTTTATAAGTTTATATTTTTTTAAAACATTGTACATTAAATTTTAAATTAAAAAATTAATAAAAAATGTATAATTTTGTTTATATCAAACAAATGTTTATTATATTTTATGGAAATAAAATGAAATTATATTTAAATTAAATTATAAATGTATTACATTTATATTAGGTGGATCACAAAGATAGGTTGATCCATGTTAAAGTAAGTTGTAATGACCTTAAATATAGCATACTGAGTAAATATCTGAGCTTAAAAGGGTCAGAAATATTTATAAATGAAGACCTCATTCCCCAAGGCCAAGCTAACATGAATTAAGGAAGGAAGTTCAAAAGGTAAAAGAAGCTAGGAAAGAAGGAAAATGAGAAATAATTAGAAATTGAAAAACCATTGTTAGGGATAGATAGGAATTTGGGACACAGGAGATCCTTTATTGAAATTGTAGTGGCTTTCCATAGCCTAAAGGTCCTATGATAAGTTGGATCCCTAGTGATATTGATATTATTTGTCTAACATAAACTTGGGAGCATGAAGATTGTAAGGTCCCTAACATAGAAGGATTTGTCTTGTGGTCAGTATGGAACAAAAATTCCTACCATAGAGAGACCTGTTCTGTTAGAAAGAGAATTTCTCCTCACATTAAACTTCATAAGATCGACCCTCTCAATCGATATATTTGGATATAAATTTCAGACATCAATGCTAAGAAGATGTATATAGATAGAAATTGTCCCTATAATAATTTAGAACAAGATATTTATACTATGAAAAATGAAGGTATTATCCTCCTGCTAGGAGACTTTAAGGCTAGGAATTGAATGAACCAAGCTACTCTTTTAAGAAATGATTCCAACCATAATCCTTTATGCTCATATGAGGACTTTGTTTTAGCTAATAGCTACAAAACAATCCCTAAAGACCTAACCGAGAATTTATTTGGGATTGAACTAGTCAATCTCTTTAGCTCTCAAGACCTAATAATTTGGAATAGAGTAATGAAGTGGCCAAACTCCAACCAAATGACTTGTATTCATGGGCTAGGTAGCAGTTTTGTAGATTATGTGATATATGATATCCCCATTTCCAACCAAATAGAAACTTTTAACCTTTTAAATGACCATGAACCAGACTCTCATCATAGACCTTTAACCCTAATTCTAAATTTTTCCATGCACAGGAGCACCATTAAAGAGAATTCTAATAATCAAAGGAAACTTCTCTTTGAAAAAAGTAAAGTTGACCTTTTCTTAAAGGTTTTAACTAGTGAATTACATCTCCTAACTTATAAGGACATCATTGAGGACCTCTATAGTGTAAATTAAATGCCGTACCGACAAGGGTTTGCGGCTAGGGTTTCCACAACCACAAACCCCTCCCCTCCCTACGTTTCTCCTCTCCTTCCTTCATCGGTCATTTTCTTCTCTTCGTCGTTGTGAGGTTTGTCCTCAGATCTACTCGCATTGGTACTTTGGAGAAGTCAGGAGCTCTATTATTCTTCTTGACATAGTTTGTTTGATATGGAGGGACCGTTGCTCGCGTTCTCGATAGAGGGGCTGCTCGTTTATGTTATTTTTGTGTTCATATTCTTATTTTCTGAGGGAATACTCTACCTTTTGGGCTTCTCATGGTGCTGTCGCCTTTGTGCAATGGATTGATATGTAGTTTCAAGGCGGGAATTGATGCTGATGTCTCCAGATATTTGTAAGTTTGGCAGTCCTTCCCCCATGTGTTTGGATCTGGCGTCATCCTTCTCTTCAGATTTGCTCTCTGCCTCGATCATTCCCTTCTTTCTTGGTCTGTGAAGGCTAGATATGGGTGCGGATAAGGATCTGGTGAGTTGCAGTCTGGTTGGATACTCCTGATGGGTGTCTCGTGGCGGATTACTCTGGGCATGGAGCTGGTATTATCTTCAAAGTTGGTTTTATGAGCGCTGCATCTTCTTTACTTCTCATATTATCTCAACAGATCTGATGCTTGGATATTTTTTTGTCGTATGCAGGTTATTGGTCCTCTATCTCTTTAGCCTCTAGTGTGTGTGGAGGCATTTAGTTGAATATTTCTAAGGGTTTGGACCTAACCAAGCCATCCATGTTGGTTTGTTCAGGGCTTGATCCAATTTTAGGGCCTTCTCGGTGGTCTTGGTGTATGGGATCCCCTACTTCCCCTTCTGATCTTTGTTGCAGAGTGGTTTCTTGGGTATTCTGCTTCTTTATGGTGGGGTCTATTTCATGGATTTTGAGGTCCATATCTCGGGCATGCAATGATGATTTTGTGCTACTAGGGTGAGCGCTTTGAGGTCTGTCTTGGGCATGCGGGTTCTGGTTCTCCTTCTTTATGGCTGCAGTCTCTCTTGTGGTTCCTTTGGATTCTAATCTCGAAGGGGTTTTTTGTCGCTCTGGCCTGGTCTATCTAGGTTCTCTTCAATCTACGTTTTCTGCTAAGTTTTAGGATGCGATTACTTGAGGACTCTTAACATTTTTCTTCCTTCATTTGGGTTTATTCCCAGCTCCTTATTTGGTACATCCTTTGTGGTTTTTTACTTTGGGCCAATTCTGGCTGCTAACACTTCTCTCAGTTTACCCAAGTATTGGGCATGTTCTTTCTGCACCTACAAAATGTAATTTGGTTCTATACGGATGAATAAAATTACGTTTTTTTTCGAGGAAAAAAAAAGGACAACATTGAGGACCTCTATCATAAGTTTCAACTACCCTTTCCACTTCCATTAACAAGTTCTCTTTTGAAGTTTTGTGTAAAAATAAGAATAGAACAACCAACCCTTGGTATGATAAAGAATGTAAAATTGTTGGGAAATCCATTAATGATACTTCTAATGAGTCCTTAAAACTCGATATGATAAATACGTAAAATCCCTAATTAAAAGGAAAAAATGCACTATATGAATAAAAGGAAAGAGAAACTTTCACAACTATCTAATATTGATCCTAAGAAGTTCTGGAGGAAAATTCTAATCCACAATACTAAGGAAAATAATATGGTTCCCTTAAGGGACTAGAATTCCTACCTTAAAAGTATTTACGAGTTCCCTAATGCCCTCGACACCATTCCTATTGTCCCTAAGGAGGTTGAAGTTTTTTCTTTAGATGACATAGAGTTCAGGGTTAAGAGGATTGCAAATGGTAAATCTAAGGACATTGAAGGCTACCAAGATGATTTTTTTTAAATAAGAGGGTCTATCCTCATCCCTCACATATAGAAGCTCTTCAATGAGTAGTCAAGCAGGGCTTCCCTAAACCCTGAAACCAAAGACTCATTGTTCCTATTTTTAAAAATGGGGATAGAAACATTCACTCTGATTATACGACCATTATAATTAGCTCTATTTTAGCCAAGTTTTATGGAATTATTTTGGAAAATAAGATTAGCCTTTGGATAGAAACTCATGGTAAAAGAGATAAATGATAGGTTGGGTTTAGGAGATATCATTCAAATGGGGACCATCTTCTTACGTTTATTATCATTGCAAAAGAGATTATAAATACTAAAACCAATATTTTTTGTTTTTTTTTTATACAATTCCTAGGAAAAACCTTTGGGATAGGTTCGAAGAGATAAAATTTTATTTCAAGTTGAGGTTTATTGCAATAAGGTTGTATGAGAATGTTATTTCCAAGTTTAAGAACACTGAGGACTGGTATAAAGATATTAACTACAATATTGGAGTCAAGCAAGGTTGTCCCTTGTCCCATACTCTTTTTTGCATATACATTGACAGGTTAGAAGATTTCTTGGAAGAAGCAGGTTGTGTCAACCTTACTCTCACTAGAACAGTCATCAATGTTCTTCTTTATGTTGATGAAATTATTCTTATGGCGAGGATTCCCCACGATATTGGAAAGAAACTAAGAATCCTCAAGGATTTTTTCTCCAATATGGGTATGATTGTTAATACTAACAAGACTAAGGTCATGATCATTAAATCCAATAAGATCACTTATGATACCTTCGTAAATGACAACAAAAACTTGGAGGAAGTGACTTCAAAAAAATATCTTGGAATCGATATTCACCACAATATCAACTGTAATTATAGAATTGAGAAAAGGATTTTTGAGGGATGGAAATCTTATTATGGGCTTGAAAACAATTGTAAACCAATCGATCTTCAGATATGGGATAAGAAGAAACTCCTCTTTGAGACTCATGTTACACATATTATTCTATATGGATGTGAAGTCTGGGGATGCAATATCTCTCATGAATCCTGGAGAAAGATAGAGAAAATCCAAAATAATCTTATAACCTATAATCTCAAAATTAAAGGAAATACGCCCTATCCCATCCTCCTCTTAGAGGAAAGCCTTTCCCCCATTGAAATAATCACTATGACTAGATACCTAATGTATAAGAATGAGTTAAATAACGTGGAAGACAAGAGGATTCCTAAAATTTCTTCAAAATCCAGTTGTAACCACCTTCGACTCAAGATAGGATGGCATAAATATTCCTAGTCTTGTATAATACATTAGGGAATCATGGAAGATATGATTTTGTAGAATAAGGATACTATTAAAAATATTGTTAAATCAAAATTTAAGGAGAAAATATGGTGTGACAATGAGTTAGAGGAAAAATTAAAATTAAGGTATTAGAAAGATGTAATCAACCCTAATCTAGAAGATCATAATTGTCTCTTTATTTTGACAAGTGTTAATAAAGAAATAAGCATTCCTAAGATAACAACAAATTCTGACGAGCTCCATAGTGAAATTGGGTACTGGTCAATTCCTAAAATGCCATGGGATGAAAGAGTGTGTGTCACATACCCATAAATTTTTCTTTTTTATAATAATATTGTATTTTGACTAAATCCAGTGTAATAATCTGTATTTTGACCACACATGTTATAATGATAAGAATTCACTTGAAGGAAAGATTTATGCAATTTACTCTTTTTATTCATAACCATTTTAAGTACAAACTCATTACTTCTTTTTTGTCCTACGTTATAATTTTAAAGTACGATTCTTAGTTTCATATTGCATATCATATGTCAACCTTCCATTTCCATGATCTATAACTTATGTGTTGACAAACCTATCATTCACTATTTCATAATAAAGGGTTGTTATTAGACCCTTTTCATAACCTTATTTAACCTAGAGCCCAAGATGGTTGATCTATCACTTGGTTTTGATGGTAATGTAGGTCAATGGGTGGATTAATATATTTTTTACAAAGGCTTCTATGTAGTTTAATAAAGGGTTTACCTTTACCCATTAGCCATAACATGGTAAGGGGTTACCACGATCCCTTTAATCATAAAAAAGGACAAAAGGATGATAGGGAATGTTTGATGGCCACACCGTACTCCTATTTGACATGGTTAGAGTTAATGAAGTTTTGACATTTGATAACAGGGTGGTTGGAGGTTGTTAATATGACACTTAACACATCATGTCTCTCATTAAGATGCATATCTGTATCATTTCATGGAAACCCTCTCGGGTTCTAGGTGTTACTACCTTGAAACAAGAGTTGGGAGGTGATGTCCTGACCATCCCGCATTGATT
This sequence comes from Picea mariana, assembly GCA_032191745.1. Classification (NCBI taxonomy): domain Eukaryota; kingdom Viridiplantae; phylum Streptophyta; class Pinopsida; order Pinales; family Pinaceae; genus Picea; species Picea mariana. The sequence goes on from JASDQU010100177.1 coordinate 110,711, forward strand.
TCGGTCATTTGCACTTTTGTTTTGGTAATATTCCAATGAAAGATGAGGGTTCCTACTCTAGGGTTTCAAATATTTGTTTCGAGATTCCTTTATTTTGTGCATGAAGATTAAGTATTGATACCTATGTGAACCTTTGTGTTCTGTATGTCATCGCTCTGGATTTACTCAACGTTTAGGAGTCTGGATGTAACCAGGTAAAAGGATTATAGGCCTTTTTTTTGTTAAAACAAGTCTTGTTTACTATTATAGAATTTTCCTTTGCTGTAGATATCAACACATTTATTTGATGTCTATGATTAATGAATCCTACATGCATTTTACTTAGTTCCTAATTCAGTTTATAACTTAATTTTTGTCATCTTTGTTCATACCTTTCTCTATTTTTATTTTCTTTGAACCTTTACAGAATGCACATGTAATGGCCAAAACTCACTATGCATTCATTTATTCCATTTATATTATTTATATATGATCTAGAATTGGATCTCAGGACCAAATTGGGTCTAGGAAGGCCTGGAAATAAAAGTTCTCAGAATGGCTTCAAAATGTATGTGTTTGTAGGCCTTGTTGATACGAACCCAACACAACTTGAACGAGCTCAAACAGACGTCGTATGCTCTAGATATCACGATATGTTCATTTTTCCAAACCAACAAAAATTCAATAGTAAATAGGCAAAAAGTCAACACTGACATCAACATGATGTTATTTTGATGTGGCAACATCTGGAGGTGACACATGGAATCTGACCATGTAGTGACATGGACATGTTGTTGATTGGGTAGGTACAGGTGGACCAATCCGGGAGTGACACATGTCACCACTACAAGGGTGACACGTGGCACGCCCATACAACTTACGTGGTAGGTATTGTGGTAGGTGACTGCACTGACACCTAGGAAGATAGGTGGATGAATGGGTGATTGATGCGTGGTATCGAATTGGGCGAATGGGAAGGTTCCACATGGTCGAGAAATGGGATGCCACGTGGCACCCATTCGTTGGTTAATGTTATTGAAAAACTGTTGGACTCTATGAGGTTTGAACCCACGACCTTCGGGAAGGGGGGAAGAGATTTGGCAGGGTTGGGCTATCCAACCTGCCCACACATGTTCCTTGATAACCATAGCATTAAACTTACATTTAAGTTTGCATTGTTGTAATGTTGGGTGGGGAAAAGGTTGGGGCTTAGCCCCAACCCCGACGAACATCCACACGACCGTTGTATATGACCATAGACCAGACCTTAAATTGTTGGCTTGGTATTTTGGTGGTTTAAGCCATGGTTTTTAGCGTGTCACCATGTGTCCATACCATCCAACATTTGGCATGTGGAAGTATAATGGTTAGCCTTAGTCGGCTGGGCTAGGCCACCGACCAAGGGGTGTAATCACAACCTATCGGTCGGGGGCCTATCTAAGTTCAGAGTGCATGGACCATAGCTCGAGGGCCATATGGCCATTGCATATAACCAAGTGTCAAACAGTCAGGGGGCCAGTGCGCCCAACTTTAGAGCTAGGCCACATGAAGGTGCCCAAGTGACCAGGGGCCAACAAATAAGGGGGATGAACCCTAATATTTCTCAAATGTGGGTTTTTAATACTATATTATTAGAGTTTATTGATTTATTCAACAATTTTTGGAGATTTTGGTCATTTTGGGGGGATATTGGGCCTTTTTTGAGGCCATATATTGGGGAGAAGTTGGGAGGTTGTTACCAACTTTAGATCTATACAAACCAAGGGTTCTTAAAGCCAAGGGGAGGTTAAAAATTGGTTTATGCTAAAGAATGTTTGAGACAAATCCATTTTTATGCAGGGAATCTCTTGAGGACAGAATCTTTGCGGGCCATTTCTGAGAGCTCCGTGCATCCGATTTTATTGTCGTCAGTTTTGTTGGGTTCTAGAGATCTGGTAGAAAAAGACTAGATCAGTTTGTAACATTTTTGGCACTGCTGCAATGTACTTTTAAATCTTTGAACATAAATAATAAAGCCTCACCCACTAAGACAAAGGCCCAAAGACGTAGGCGAGATTGTCGAAGTCCGTTATCATCTTGGTGTTTTATGGTTTGTTGTTCTTCATGTTTATTTTGAGATCTGTACATGTTTATATCTATGAAGTTTATTCATTAGATCTTCTTCTTTCTTCAGTTTCCCAAATGGCTAATTAACACATGTTAAAAAACTCAACCATTTTCGTTTAAAAGATCTTTTCGGATCAAGTGGTATCAGAGATAGTTGACGTTTGGATTTTGAGTTTGCCTGATTACCAGGGAAAGGCTACATCGTGGTGAAGGCAATCTTGTTGAAGAGAATACATTGATTGGATTGAGAAAGAGAAATTCTCAAAGCAATAAGATGGCATCGGCAGAGGGACTTTCTCAGGATGACAGAGAGTTTCAAAAAACTTTCTTTGCCATGTCGGAGATGATGAAGGTTTTGTATGAGGATTACTTGGAATGAAAGAGACTGAATCTGGGTGAATCTTCAAAGGGAAAAAGTGAAGAAGTAGAGGATCCTCCTCAAATTCCTCCTTCACCTCCTTCTTCTCCTTCTTCTTCAAGTTCAAGTTCTAAATCCACAACAAAGAAACATGTCAATAAACATAAGAATGAAATGTCTTTACTTAAGATTGATGTAAAATTTAAATTACCCATGTATGATGGTGAAGTTAATGCAGAGAGACTTGATAATTGGTTCGGACAGATAGAGGTTTATTGTAGTGTGCAACAAATCAAAGATGAGGCCACCCAAATCAAATTGGAATCACTTAGAATTGTAGGCACAACACTCATCTAGTGGAAAATCAATTTGCAAAATGGCAGGCAGCAAGTGGGTAATGCATTTCCATCATGGAAAAGTTTTATTTCTATGCTTAGAAAGAAATTCTATCCTTTGGGTTATAAAGAGAAATATTTAATTGAATGTCAAGCTCTTAAACTAAGAAAATGACAAATAGTGCAATAATACACAGATGGCTATCGTAAAATGGCATTGATGTTAGATATTCCTTTACATATCCAAAAAACTCTTATGAAGTAGATAGGAGGTTTACCTACACACATTCGTAACACTGTATTCATGTTTGGACCTACTAATTTTGATGAGGTTTTTGTTCAAGCTACATACATTGAAGTAGGTAAAACAAGAGTTGGTGTATGAGGGGAATCATATTCAAGGAAAGAGGACAAGAGGAAGTCGAATGGCAATAAGGCAAATTCAATGGCAATAAAGGAAGAGAAGCTCTGTTGTAGGCATTGCAAGAAAGAGGGGCATGATGAGGACAATTGCTGGAAATTGCATCCCAAGAAGAAACCAAAGTGGTTCAAGGAAAGGAAAGGGAGGCAAACCATTGCAACAACAACATGACCAACAGACTTGGGATAGGATTCAGGTGATGAATCTAAAGTCTCATTGGTTGGTTTGACAGGTAAAATTGGTGATAGATTTGATGCTAGAAGTAAATTGTTTCACATAAGGGTCATCATGCGACATACTAAGGTCGACACATTGATAGATATTGTATCTCAATCTAACTTGATTTTAGATAAATTGGTTAAACAATTGGGATTAAACACTCAAATGCATCATAAGCCTTAAACACTTAAATGGATAAGCAACAATCATCAAATGAGCATAACAAAGAAATGCACATTTAAATTTACAATTTCATCTAAGTTTGTGGACGAGGTAACATGTGATGTGGTGCCACTCAATGAATGTGGAATGGTATTAGGAAGTCATACTTATATGATCGTAAAACAATATTCTATAGGGAAAATAATCAATATCACTTAATCAAAGCAGGTCAAGAATATGTTGTTCACGTTCATCATTTAAAGGAAAATAAATCTCTTAAAAATATGGAAAAATTAAGAAAGGCATCTCAAGCAAGAAACACACCTATAATTGTTTCAAATCAAGTAATCGATCTTAAGCAAGAACATGAGATGATTGTCGAATGGAAGATCAATCATAGTTTGCTTCAAGATAAGCTAATGTCGTGCAAGTATTATAAAGTTATCAGCTCATTTGCAGTCATATTTTTGATGCTATCATTAGTAATTTTGTCAATATGGATGATAGTCGATTCAGTAAGATGTGATAGGGTACAAATGGATAACAATATGCTATCAGTTATCATGATTATTTTATAGTTGATCTTGATGAGACAGGTGCACAAGACAGAGTTTAAAGACAGAGAACAAGTGGGGTGGTATAACCTACAGTTGATGACTAGTCAGTAACCTTTTGGGGAAAAAAAGGTCTTTAGTGGGGAGATGTGATCCAGAATTGGATCTCGGGACCAAATTGGGTCCAGAAAGGCCTAAAAATCAAAGTGCTCGGAATGGCTTCAAAATAGATGTGTGCGTAGGCCTCATCGATATGAACCCAACGAAACTTGAACAGACTCAAATGGATGTCTTATTATCCATATATCACAATCTATTCATTTTTCCAAACAAGAAAAAAGTCAACAGTCAACATGCAAAAAGTCAATGATGACATTAGCATGACAACATGCTGACATCATCATGTTAATGTGGCAACGTCTGGAGGTGACATGTGGCAGCTGAACATACGGTGACATGGATAGATTGTTGACTAGGCAGGTAAAGGTGGACCAATTCATGAGTGACACGTGTCACCACTACAAGGGTGACATGTGGCATGCTCGTACAACTTACGTGGCAGGTACAGTGAAAGGTGACTTGACTGAAACCTGGGCAGACAAGTGTACGAATGGGAGATTGATGTGTGGCATCGAATTGGGCAAATGGGAAGGTGCCACATGGTCGATACATGGGCTTCCATGTGGCATCCATTTGTTGGTTAATGTTATTGCAAAATTGTTGGACTCTATGAGGTTTGAGCCTGCGACCTTTGGGCAGGGAGGAAGGGCTTTGGCAGGGCCAGGCTAGCCATCCCGCTGACACATGTTCCTTGATAACCATAGAATTAAACTTATATTTAAGTTAGCATTGTTGTAATGTGGGGCAAAGAAAAGGCTGGGGCCTAGCCCCAGCCCCGACGGACATCCACACGATCATTGTATAGAACCATAACCCAGACCTTAAACTATTAGTGTGATATTTTGGTGGTTGAAGCCACGGTTTTTATCCTGCCTCTATGTGTCTATACCATCCACCCTTTGGCACACTGTAGTATAATAGTTAGCCCCGGTCGGCTGGGCTAGCCCGCCGAACAAGGGGCATAACCACAGGCTATCAGTCAAGGGCCTATCCAAGTTCAGAGTGCGTGGAGCATAGCCCAAGGGCCATATGGTCATTGCATATAACTAGGTGACAAATAGTCAGGGGGCCAGTGCGCCCATCATTAGTGCTAGGCTACATGGAGGCGACCAAGTGGCCAGGGGCCAACGAATATTGCACCCAAATATTTCTCAAATGTGGGTTTTTAATACTATATTATAAGTTTTATGATTTATTCAGCAATTTTTGGAGATTTTGGTCATTTTTGGGGGATATTGGGCCCTTTTGAGGCCAGATCTTGGGGAGAAGTTGGGAGGTTGTTACCAACTTCAGATATATATAAGCCATGGGCTCTTGAATCCATGGGGAGGTTTAGAACAGGTTTATTTTGAAGATTATTCGAGCCAAAGCCATTTTATGAAGGGAAGCTATTGAGGAGAGCACATTTGGGGGCCATTTCTGGGAGCTCTGTGCATCCGATTTTAGTGCCCTCAATTTTGCTGGGTTCTAGAGATCTGGTAGAACAAAACCCGTTTGTAACCTTTTTGGCACTGCTGTTATGTACTTTTAAATATTTTAACATAAATAAGAAAGCCTCACCCACTGAGACAAAGGCACAGAGACATAGGCGAGATTGCTGAACTCCGTTATCATATTGGTGTTTTATGGTTTGTTGTTCTTCATGTTTATTTCCAGATCTATACATGTTTATATGGATGCTAAGTTTCTTCATTAAATCTTATTCTTTCTTCAGTTTCCTAAATGTTTAATTAACACATTCTAAAAAACTCAACCATTGTCCTTGAAAAGATCTTTTCGGATCAATATAAGTATTATTATGGTAAAATAGTCCTCTATGGATAATCTAAACTAATGATGGGCCCTTTGATGTGAACGAGGGTACACATCAAAAAAGAGATGTTGGATTCTGGCTGGTTGATTTGTGCATCTACATGAGTTTCCTTGCGGGGTTTTTGAGCTATTACAAGTAAAGTATTACTAGAACCTAACAATCATTCTTTCAAAAGGTTTCATTTCCCTTCTTAATAGATGTGCATCGTGGAGGTGTATTTCATTATTTTAGAAGGGAGGTATCCATGCATTATTCTGTCTGAAATTTCTGTAAGTATTTCTCCTTAAATGTCTTTTCTATTGTGTTAATTAATCTCATTAGGTGCCATAATAATTACTATCATTGGAAATCATTGTTGACAGGTGTTGGGTATGGCCTCTATGCCAACGCATTCACCCTTTGAGAGGTATTTTGGTTTCTAAATTAGACCATAACTGTGGAATAAGGATTTTATACCACCATGTTGTTTGAAGTAGTTCTATGACTACCTATTGTAGTTCTTTCGACCACATTCTTGGTCTCTTAAGCAAAATAATGTATTAGGTTTTCTTGGCGGCATTCTTCTTATAGCTATCTATACTGTGTAATGAAGATTTTGTAATTTTGTTAAATATTAAATCTTGAGAGGCTATTCCTGCGTGTATTTATTTCTTAGTGGGGGTTTTTACCCTTTCTAATTTAATAGAGTCTTCATGACCGTAAATTTATTTATTGTTTATGAATAGATTATTTTTGTACCTTTTGTTTTTGTCCAAACAGGATTTCATCCTTACTTTCTATGTTCGCATGAACTCACTTAGTTTCTTTCATGTTTTAAATAGCTACATAACACTAGTTTTATCATTAATCTTATTATTATATATACAATTTATACTTCTCTCATGGTACTCATTCGATGACATTAAATTATTTTATATGGTAAAATTATCATTTAAAATCTAGTTTGATTTATATAAAGTACTCCTTCGTACCAAAACTATGTTAAAATTCATACTTGTATTTTAATCGTGATATAGATATAATCATTTATTTTGTGATAATTGTTATCCCCGATTTCTAGGAATAACTAGGAGATCATGTCTCGAGGCCCACAGGTCCTAGACATGGAGTACCGAGAGCAGGATTGACCTAAGCATGGCCCTGGAGGGCCCATCTTTCTTCTCCTTAATCGGACTTGTCATGTCAGTAGCAGCAACATCCATCACCTTTGGATTGGACTTGCATCTAAGAAGACTCTTGCTCCATGAGGTAATTAATCCAGGTATCATGGTATGTGTCATTTTTTATCATTATAACCTTTAGATATATGCATCAATTTCCTTTTATTTCTGACAACTGCTTGGATCTTACATTGACCCACTTGACCATGGTTGGGGGGACTGATGGGGTGTCCTAGCAAGCTTGTGCTCATAGGTTTTAGTTTTCCACCGGGGGAATTTCTGAAGAGCCATCGTCTGCTCCCATCATATCATCACTTTTACATCTTATCTCCCACTCATCTGACCCATTCCCCTAGTCCGGGCATTAGGATGATCTATTTGTAGGGTTGCACCTTATCTCATGGGAAGAAGGGGCTAAAGGCCCAGAAGGTAAAAGAAGCTGGTAAAAGATAAAAGCCATAAAAAATGAAACCTAGAGATGCCTCGCCCAAGGATCCCTGAGAAGGAAATAAAAAGCCTCTCAGCAAGAAATAAGAGGGACCCAAATAAAAATAACAAAACAAGACCTAACCAAGAGGATAGGGGTTCTCATCACGAGTCATCCTATTATGTTCATGGGTACCTAGTAGTATGACATTGCCATTATCTGGTTACCATGCCAGGGCAGTGACCTTTGGTTGCATGGCCAAGGGAAAGGGGATCTCATCACGAGCCAACCTTATCATCTCTGTGAAAGTGCTTGTGGGTAACACTGTCAGCTCTGGTCACCATGCCAAGGCAGTGTCCTCTAGTTAGAACTTGAAATAAAAAGAAAAAGCGATAAAGAAAAGAAAGAATAAAGGCAATAAAGGGCTTGGAAAGAATTGCATCCATGACGGGTACAACTCGCCTTCTACAAAGGCACCTACAGGTAATATCATGCATCCCTGTCTTTCACTCTACCCATATGTCTGGACATCCCCTTGACCACATCACCTCATTTTACATGGCTTGGATGGTACCCTCTGGAGACTCTCCTTTTCTTATGGATGCTGGCCCAATAGGGTGTTTTTTCTTTTTCTTCAGCTTGTGTTGTAGGCCGTTGTAATGTCTTTGAGCTATTGATTGATATATTAGGGATTTTATGAATGTATTTGAATAAATTAATGATGAAATGTGATTGACATTGCTATGATCCCTGTGATTAATGAACCCATGGAGGGCAAAGTTTTTTATGTGCAGGACCATGCCCAAAGGACAGGTACCAGTTGGACCGGTACACATGGGGAGATGATTAGCAAGGATCTCCATGGGGCTGAAGATCCCATCAGATGGTTGTTGGGACCCCATTAGGGGTAGAGACAAGAGAGTGATTGGTTGAGCTCTTTCACATGAGAAGAAGAAGGACGTTCCACCCAGGACACTTTGGTTGAGCCCAGCCTAGGGGGGTTGACCCTTCTCAGATGGAGCGTTTCCCTTTGATGACCAGGACGTCACCCAGGAGGCCTTGAGCGTGTGGTAGTTTGATAGGACTACTAGCACATGTGGTAGCTTGGAGGAGCCCAACAAGGGCTAACGTTTGACTTATGGATGCTAGACTAGCCCAAAAAGGGCCTAACATCTCCCTCAAGAGGGCTTGACCTCTCATATTTTTCTCATTTAGTGTTTTAGAAAACATTTAATGTGAAAACAGTATGATTTTTGGTTTGTAGCCTTGTCGACTATTTTTAATGACCTAATTTTAATTATAGGACATGATACACTATATATTGAGGATGTTTTTCCCTCATTTGAACATAACAACACAACTCACTCTCTTGTGAGGTCTGATTTTTGCACCGTACTTGGGTATTTGGTATTTTAAAGTAAGGCGCACTTGTTGATGGAACAATATTCTTGGCATGTTTGGAATTTCTCTTGAAGGAAGGTTTACAACTAGGGTTTGCATATGCTTTTCATCATGATATGTAAGTGTTTTTCTTGCAAAACTTCTTAATTGAATGGTTGTAGGTTTATATTCTTGCATTTACTTATAAATTTGCTGATTTTAAAACCCTAGGTGACAAGCACACAAGTAGGTCCTTGTTTCATGTCCCCCTAGAGAGAAATATTCAGCCATTGAAGAAGGAAGAAAGAGCCTAGACTTTGCTACACTCTTCTCACTTCTTCCCTTAAGCTATCTTTGATTTTTAAAGGTTAAGAAGGAGGTGACGTCCCAGGCCTAGGTTATCTACACCTAGGGCCGTCCATCTTTTAGGGTGTTGGTGATAAAGCCTTGCCATTACAACACTTTCCCTCACCTTATCCTATTGTTTTAACTTATCTTTCATGCTAGCCATTTTGCCAATTTTGACCTAAGGAAGGAAGAAAGAGCACGAGGCCTTGATTAAGCAACACTGGAGTGAGCCTCTTTCCCCTAGGGTTTTGATTCTAGGGCCCTACCATTGCAACACTCTAGAACCCTTCCCTCTTGTTATTATCCTTTATCCCTTCAATTCTTGCGTCCTCTCCTTAATTGAGTCCATCTACCCTTAGACACTGATCTTAGACACACAACGTTGAAGTGATAGTGCTCAAACAACCTTCAAAACTTTTAAATTTGAAACCTAAACTAACTAGCTAACCCTAACTAGGCTGATGTCACACTTGGTTATTCCATCTTGACGAGGAAAATTTTGATGATAAGCAATTAGATGATGGTTGAAAGCATTTATTGAGTAAATTATTGATTAAATACATTGTTAGCTACATCATATCAATAGTTATTGATGAATTGATATTCTCCATTGCTATATTGATAAAACGTTGATCTCATTAATATCTGTTGTTTCACATTGCTTACATATTGATGTCAGATAGTTACATGAAGTACTAACCCATTGATTATAGCCTCCATATATATATTCTTTTATTATTGTCTTTTTCTGGGCATGTGTTCTCTTTTGGAAATACACTTCTTTATGGGCTGATTAGCCGGACTATCTGACCTTGGTGGTAACCTGTGAGGAGGGACTTTGATCTTAACCTTTATATCTTTGCCTCTTCAAAACCCCGGGTTACTGGGGATGTCTCCCCTGGACTAACCTCCCTGAGTAGAAAGAACCTCCCCATTGTGGTGACATTGGGTGGGGAAGGTTCATGTTACGCCATTTTGGCCTATACCTTCTAGCCATTTGACCTAGCTACAGACTGTGCGATAACATTTTGGTGCCATTGCCGAGGAACACTAAGTCAATCTTCCTCAACAAAAAATCTTTTCGGCAAGCCTTGCCTCAGAGACCTTTCCTTACAAGCTTACCTAGGGTGTTTTTCCCCTTTTCTTTGATAGTTTCAAGTAAATTATTTGGCGACTCCACAAATGACGAGCCGTAGTGGGTGACAATACTCAAATCCCTCTATTGTGGCCATTGTCACTCTAACAAACTCTACGCCCCCAATTAATATTGATCCTCACAAATGGTCTTACTCAGAGAGTTTCAACTGTTTCGACTTTAGTAACATCCAAGGAGGGCTGCATGACTTACCCAAGGATGCAAATTCTTGGCTACCACTTTTTTCAGGAAAAGGTATCCCTAGAAACTCACATTGGACCCAGTTCTCTGATAGTTTTGATTTTCATTTGGATGGTTAGGAACACCCTGATGTCTTCATGAGGATTTTTGCAAGCTCCCTTGTAGGGGATGTTAAAGTTTGGATCCATGGGTGCCCTAAAGGAAGCATAAAAAACCCTGAAGAAGTACAAAAAGCCTTTAAAATAAGGTGGTGTGATAGTGAGCATTCACAGGACTCCTTTTCACAATACCTCAACATTTGCAAAGGACCTTGTGAGAGTGTCAGAGATTTCAGTTATAGGTTCAACCTTCTCTTTAAAAGGGTCTGGTCAAAGGTGGCCTCGGAGAAAGCCATCATTGATCATTTCTTGTCCTCCTTGGAAGGAACCTTACAATCCAACGTCAAGGATCGGTCACCAACAACTTTAGAGGAAGCACAAGACCTAGCCTTTTAGATTGAAAGGAACCTTGATTTTGAAGATTACATTCATCAAAATGATGAACTATGGGATCCAGGTAATGATATTATCATGCAACCTGAACCCCCAAAGATCCTCTAGGTCGAACTTGCCCCCACCAAGAGAAAATGGAGCCTTTCACATGAAAGTGTTATCCCTTCCCAAGAACCCCCTTTGAAAAGGACCCATCCTGAAGATGAAGTTGAAGTTGTCCTACCTAAAAACATTGAGCAGTATCCTTTGGAAGATTTCTCTCTTTTTATCCACCAAGTGGGACACCCTATTTCCAAAGTTCGTGAGCTCACACCTTTCTATGTCACTCTCTGAATCAAAGACTCTCTCCTCCACAACTGTCTCCTACACCAAAGTGCCACAATCAATATGATGACAGAGGAATTTATGTGTCAATTAGGTCTAACCCTCTCACAAACAAACACTAGAGATGACTTTGCAAGAGGGATCATTAACAAACTCGAGTTGGCCTTTGAATCATGCCCCATTGCTCCTTTCTTGATAAATGTGGTCGTCATCAATGTTGTAAATAATTTGGGGGTTATTCTTCACAAAGATCTCATAGAGAATTTGAATGGAAGTATTCATGAAAAACACTCCAAAGAAACCAATCCTCATCTTGAAGGGGGTTTCTTTACTATCTACAATGAGCCTCTTGTCGGCTCCCCGGTCAAAACCTCAAATGTTCCAAGTGACCGACTTTTGTGTATTAATAGTAACCTTAATAATTGGTTCATCCAAGAAGGGAAGCTAGATATGGATACCGTTGAAGAGACCGAAGGAATCTGGACTTTAGAATTCGATGGATCACACTCAAGCTCTGGATCAAGTGCCGAAGTAGTTTTAACAGCCCCTTCGGGTGAAGTCTTTTACCATTCATATAGATTGGAATTTCGTTGCACCAACAATGTCGCCGAGTATGAAGCCTTGATTATAGGTATCAATTTAGCACTTGACAAAGGTGTTACAATCCTAGAAGTAAAGGGGGACTCAGACCTCATTGTGTCACAAGTTTTGATGAGATTTTCCACTAAAAATGAAAAGTTGAAGAAGTATCGAGATGTGGCTCAAACCCTTTCAAAATCCTTCAGAAAGGTGTCAATCAAAGAAATTCCTCGGGAAGAAAACCACGTGGCATATGCTTTGGCTGTCTCTGCTTCTACTTTACAACCATGTGAAGGATCTTTCCATGATATATGCAAGATGGAAGTTCTTTTTAGGCCTTCTGTTCCCGACAATTTGGAACATTGGCAGGTGCTCGAGGATGATGATCAATTTATCAGATTCATGCAGAACAACAAAGAGTTTACCGATTCGCAAGTTGCTTTCTTGGCCCATTCTATGGATCTAGAAGTCATTAACCTGTAAAACAATACCTTGCCAAAGGGTTGTATTCCCCTAGAAAACCTTTTTGATAGGCATGATGTTTTTAAGGGAAAGAGAACCAACAAGCAAGCTGAAGAAGCCCTAGAATTCACTATCGATATAGAGATGGACCCAAGGATGGTCAAAATAGGAAAGGGCACCATCGAGAAAGAAAGAAAGGAAATATTAGTGCTCATTAGAGAATTCATAGATACTTTCGCTTGGAACTATGATGATTTGAAAGCCTATAGGGGGGATGTCATCCAACACGCCATACCTTTGGTAGAAGGTGCCAAACCATTCCAGCCAAAGTTAAGGCATATCAACCCAAAGATGGCAAGCCAAATACAAAGGGAGCTCCAAAAAATGGTCGATGCTGGTATCATAGCCCCTATCAGGTATTCTTCTTGGATGTCAAACTTGGTGGTTGTTCGGAAGAAAAATGGTGATATCTGCCTGTGTGTTGATTTCCACAACCTCAACTAATTGTCATTAAAGGATAATTATCCCCTCCCAAATATGGAACATTTGCTTTAGCGGTTCATAGGGGTAGGGATGATGTCTATGCTAGATGGGTTCTCATGGTACAACCAAGTCTTACTCAAAAGGGAAGACCAACTCAAAACTGCATTCACCACACCTTGGGGAACTTTTATGTACTTAAGGATGTCGTTTGGTCTTATGAACGCTAGTGCCACTTTTTAGAGAGAAATGGAATTTGCCTTCAGAGATCTCATACAAAAGATCATAGAAATTTACCAACATGACCTTACAGTTGTGTCCAAGGATAGGAAAGACCATCTCTCCCACCTTAGGATTGTTTTTGAGCGATGCAGAAAGTATGGTATCTCACTGAATCCTAAGAAATCTGTCTTTGGGATTGACGAATGAAAATTGTTAGGACACACGGCCTCACAAGGAGGAGTCTCCATTGATCTTGAAAGAGTCTAGTCGATAAAGGATGTCCGCCCTCTGGCCAACAAGAAAGATTTGCAATCTTTTCTCGGAAAAATTAGCTTCATCCGTAGATTTGTGCCAAATTTTGCCAAGAGGATAAAACCTTTGAGCACTTTGCTGAAAAAGGATGTTGCTTTCAGGTGGGAATATGAGACCAAAAAATCCTTTGAAGACATAAAAAATGCTATCTCCCAAGCCCCCGTCCTAATTAGTCCTGATTTTTCACAGGATTACATAATATTCTCGTTTGCATCCCAGGATACTATTGCAGGTGTCCTGATGCAAAAGGACATTGATAACCATGAACACCCCATCGCCTTTATGAGAAAAGTCCTAAGAGACTCAGAGTTAAACTACTCCATCATAGAGAAACAGGCCTATGCCTTGGTCAAGTCCCTCAAACACTTTAGGAACTACATCGGTTACAACAAAATCAAGGCTTATGTCCCATACACAGCTGTGAAGGATGTCTTATCACAACAAGACTGCATGGGTACTCGAGGGAATTGGGTTTCCAAAATCCAAGAGTATGACTTAGAAATAAAACCCACCAAGATAATAAAAGGACAAGGTTTAGCCCAGATGCTAATCGAGAGCAACCAAGAAGCGATACAGATGGGTGAGAGTGAGCAGGTAAATGTAATGATCATTGAACTAGAACATGACAAGTGGTATTCCGATATCGTTTATTATCTAAACAACTTGTCTTGCCCTGATCACTTGGTCGACTACAAGAGGAGGGATTTGAGATTGAGAGCTATGAAATATTGCTTGACTGAAGATGGACTTGGGTTGAAAAATCCTGATGGTGTTATACTTTGATGTGTGAACAAAGAAGCAAAGATGGTACTGGAAGAATTGCACTTTGGGCATTGTGGTGGACATTTTGCTGCTCGCACTACTGCCCATAAGATTTTGAGGGCCGACTATTATTGGCTGACGCTTTTTTCAGACACTTACCACGACGTCCAATCTTGCCAACCTTGTTAGTATTTCTTTGGCAAAACAAAACTCCCAGCACAACCTTTGAAACTAGTAGTAGTCGAGGCACCCTTTCAACAATGGGGTTTAGATTTTGTTGGTGAATTCAAAGATAATTCAAGTAATGGCTATCGGTGGATCGTAATAGCTACAGACTATTTTACCATATGGTTCAAATATATTCCTACGAAAAAGGCCATCGAGGAAGTAGTCATGAATTTCTTGGAAGACCAAATCATAACTAGGTTCAGTGCCCCTTCCAAGATCACTACAGATAATGCCAAAGCCTTCAGCTCTTACACCCTGGTAAAATTTTGTTTCAAATATGGAATTACCCTATCTCACTCCTCCAACTACTACCCACAAGGAAATGGATTAGCATAATCAACCAATAAGAACCTCATGAATATTCTGAAGAAGGTTGTTGGAGAGAATAAAAAGTCATGGGATAGCAAGATAAAATACTTAGTATGGGCAGACCAAATAATGACTAAAAATTCCACAGGAAAAACTCCTTTTGAGATAGTATATGGACTTGAAGCAAAGCTTCCTATGAACCTCCAGATCCCTATCCTTCATTTTTATCAACAATACACCACAGATATAGAAGCAATCCAAGGAAGGATCAATTAGCTGATAGAGCTAGATGAGACAAGGAGAAGTGCCTTGGGTCAAATGACGAGAAATCAAGAAAAGATAAAGAACACCTTTGATCATAAAGCCAATGAAAGAAACTTCGTCCAAGGAGATCTTGTGCTACTGTGGGATAAGAGAAAGGAAAAGCCTTGTACGCACAAAAAATTTGACAGCCTTATAAAATCATGAGTTGTGCAGGTATGAATTCGTTCAACCTAGAGACCATGGAAGGAGAAATCCTTAAGCTGCCAGTAAACACTTTACATATCAAGCGTTACTACCCCCCAAAGACCTGACTCCATAGGTAAGTATAGGTAGGTAGGCATTTTTCGTGTATTATACCATTTGCATTTCATGATAGTTTGATTTCCTCACTTGCATATTGATTGTTTTATTTTGGTTATATGTACACGTATATATTGCGGGGTGGCAATACCACCCCACCTTTGTTACTGATGCCCTTTTCGAGTTGAGTAGGTCTGCAGGTTATGCCAGAGATGTTGAGGTTCTCATGCACTCTACGGTGAGCACATGTCCCCGAGTTGGAGCCAGATGTTCTCCCCGATTTCTAGGGATAACTAGGAGATCATGTCTCGAGGCCCACAGGTACTAGACATGGAGTACCGAGAGCAGGATTGACCTAAGCATGTCCCTAGAGGGCTCATCTTTCTTCTCCTTCATCAGACTTGTCTTGTCAGTAGCAGCAGCATCCATCACCTTCGACTTGGACTTGCATCCGAGAAGACTCTTGCTCCATGAGGTAATTGGTCCAGGTATCATGGTATGTGTCATTTTTTATCATTATAACCTTTAGATATATGCATCAAATTCCTTTTATTTCTGACGACTGCTTGGATATTACATTGGCCCACTTGACCATGGTTGGGGGGACTGACAGGGTGTCCTAGAAATCTTGTGCCCATAGGTTTTGGTTTGCCACCAGGGGGATTTCTGAAGAGCCATCGTCCACTCCCATCATATCATCACTTTTACATCTTATCTCCCTACTTGGGTATTTGGTATTTTAAAGTAAGGCGCACTTGTTGATGGAACAATTTTCTTGGCATGTTTGGAATTTCTCTTGAAGGAAGGTTTACAACTAGGGTTTGCATATGCTTTTCATCATGATATGTAAGTGTTTTTCTTGCAAAACTTCTTAATTGAATGGTTGTAGGTTTATATTCTTGCATTTACTTATAAATTTGTTGATTTTAAAACCCTAGGTGACAAGCACACAAGTAGGTCCTTGTTTCATGTCCCCTTAGAGAGAAATATTCAGCCATTGAAGAAGGAAGAAAGAGCCTAGCCTTTACTACACTCTTCTCACTTCTTCCCTTAAGCTAGCTTTGATTTTTAAAGGTTAGGAAGGAGGTGACGTCCCAAGCCTAGGTTATCTACACCTAGGGCCATCCATCTTATAGGGTTTTGGTGATAAAGCCTTGCCAGTGCAACACTTTCCCTCACCTTATCCTCTTATTTTAACTTATCTTTTATGCTATCCGTTTTGCCAAGTTTGACCTAAGGAAGGAGGAAAGAGCACAAGGCCTTGCTTAAGCAACACCGGAGTAAGCCTCTTTCCCCTAGGGTTTTGATTCTAGGGCCCTGCCATTACAACACTCTAGAACCCTTTCTTCTTCTCCTTAGCCTTTATCCCTTCAATTATTGCGTCCTCTCCTTAATTGACTCCATCTACCCTTAGGCACTGATCTTAGACACACAATGTTGAAGTGATAGTGCTCAAACAACCTTTCAAAACTTTTAAATTTGAAACCTAAACTAACTAGCTAACCCTAACTAGGTTGACGTCACACTTGGTTATTCCATCTTGACGCGGAAAATTTTGATGATAAGCAATTAGATGATGGTTGAAAGCATTTATTGAGTAAATGATTGATTAAATATGTTGTTAGCTACATCATCTCAATAGTTATTGATGAATTGATATTCTCCATTGCTATATTGATAAAATGTTGATCTCATTAATATCTATTGTTTTAAATTGCTTACATATTGATGTCAAATAGTTACATGAAGTACTAAACCATTGATTATATCCTGCATATATATATTATTTTATTATTGTTTTGTTCCGGGAAGGTGTTCTCTTTTGGGCATACACTTCTTTATGGGCTGATTAGCCAGACTATCTGACCTTGGTGGTAACCTGTGAGGAGGGAGTTTGACCTTAACCTTTATATCTTTGCCTCTTCAATACCCCAAGTTACCGGGGACGTCTCCCCTTGGCTAACCTCCCTGAATAGAAAGAACCTCCCCATTGTGGTGACATTGGGTTGGGAAGGTTCATGTTACGCCAGTTTGGTCTATACCTTCTAGCCATTTGACCTAGCTACAAACTGTGTGATAACAATAATTACTACAACAATTCTATAATGAAGACAAGGGAAAGTCTCAAATCTCTAAATAGATTATAATCAATAATAATTCATCTATGAATTCAACATTAAATAGATTGAATAGTAAATTGATTAAAATAAAATGGAAGAAGAACCTGTAACTGAGTTTTCCTTTTAGGGAAAACACACATCAAGTGGGTTGTTCCTCCCAAACATAGATCAAAGATGCCACATATGCTCACTCTGTGACCCCCGAGCTAAATCCATATCTGGAGTTCGTAGGGCTTTAAGCATTGCGTGAATATTTCTGTGTAATGTCAAATTTTCTCATATTTCACATCTAATTTAGAATGACGTCCCATTCTCTCATTCTCTCTTGTTTTTTAACATTTTCCTAGGTATTTGACACATGTAAAAGTCTCATTTTCACTGACCACCTGTCAATTTGATTTTTACACATGTTCCTAAAATCCTAAGATTTTGTCTCACTTCAGTTGAGTTAACTCAACAATTCTTAACCACTTGTCTGTTGGGATTTGGTGACAACAAATTACCAAGAACATATTTGGATCCTATTATTCTACGTTGGTTACAACCAAATAGACCAAGTTAGAATATGGATAGGGATTGCATTTATTATTCAGTTTCTTGTAAATGTATATAAATACATGTAAGCCCATAGAGGCAAAAATGACTATGAATGACTAAGCATGAGTGATCTTATGTAATCTCCATGATCTGAATAATAAGACAACTGATGCTTATGCTTGGTGGAAGTAGCCCAATGTTTGGGTCAACCATGTGAAATCCCTATGTCTATTATCTGTGTGAGATTGATAATTATCATTGTGAATTGTGATTTTCGCATTAACAATTCTAACAAGTGGTATCAGAGTTGGTTAGAGCTGGTTGAAGGAGCGTCAACTTATCGGAGGAGTAGAAGTGAAATCTCTGTGAGGGTACGTAGATTTATACATCCCCGCAGGTCCCTCCTCTCGTAGGGTGCAGAGACTTATTACTCAACCTTGTGCTCGTGAAAAATTGTTGGAATTTCCACACTGTACTGTGTATTATAGTGCGTAAATTATTTAAGATTTTCACACTCCAAATATATTGGGAGGTGTGGACTTCCCGCACTCCATTGTTGCGTGAGGTGCGGCGGCTCCCTTAAATCCAATATTCACGATTGAAGAATTAAATTCACATGTTTTTTCATGAAACTTAAGGTATGAAGCATGAACTTTATTTTTTTAAAAGGGGAAATGTGAACAAGTCAACTGTCAAGTCACATGGGTGAAAGTAGAAAGTTTTTGTTTTATTTGCAATTTAAGATAATATTTAAAGGAATACCTTTTTTTATGTGAGGTGGATCACGTGGATGATTAGGTATGAAGTGGATATAAAAGGTTGTATGAAATATATAAAATTTTTATTACTTTAAACCTTTTGTTGTTATCCTTTAACCTTTTTTATTAAGGATCCACATTTAACCTTATTTATAATTTCCTCCACATTTAAAAGGGTTTTTATAAGCAGTGATTTGGACCTTGGGTTTTTATAAGTAGTGGATATTAAGAGATTTTTGTGCTAATGGATAAGATGCAGAGTTTGAAGTTTGAAGTTGAAAAGTTCATTGGTAAAAACAACTTTGAGCTCTGGAAGCTTAAGATGCAGGATTTACTGGTGCAACAAGGGTTGCAAAAAGCATTGGCAGGAAAGTCAAAGAAACCAGCATCGATGATGGAATGGGAATGTGAGGATATCGATGCGAAAGCTCTTAACACCATTCGTTTATGTCTAGCGGATGAGGTTTTGTTTAATATCATAGGAGAGGATACAACATCAGGCTTATGGAGCAAGTTGGAAAGTCTATATATGATGAAATCCTTGATGAGCATAATCTACTTGAAGAGACAGCTATACAATTTGTGGATGAAAGAAGGTACAAAATTTGCTGACCATTTCAATACCTTCAATACCCTTATAGTTCAATTGTCTAGTATGGAAGTTAAATTCGAATATGAGGATAAGGATATTACACTATTGTGCTCATTGCCTGAGTCTTGAGATAATCTAGTCACCTCTATTATCTTTAGCTCAACAGAAGTTTTATATTATGACTCTATTGTGGGAGTTGTGTTGGTTGAGGAGATGAGGAGAAAATCTAGTAAAGAAACCTCAACTTCAAGGGAAATGTTGATCAGAGGTCGAACTAAAGAGAAGAATGAGAGAAGTTTTTCTCGATCTAATTCAAGACACAAAAAGGGTAAAGAAAAATGTTGGTACTGTGGAAAAACAGGACATCTCAAGAAAGATTGCTGGAAGAGAAAGGAATATGAGGAAAACTCTACGAAGGAATCAAATTTGGCTGTAACAAATTTAGGTATAATTGATCAAGTTTTATCCATTTCTAGTAATTTATAATATCAAGAAGAATGGCAGTTAGATTCAGGTGCCTCCCACCACATGTTCTCACATAGAAATTGGTTTATTTCTTACCAATCTGTTGATGAGGGTGTAGTGTTTATGGGAAATGGTATTCACTGTAAAACTGTTGGGGTTGGCAGTATTAGAATCAGGATGTTTGATGGTATTGTTAGGGAATTAACAGATGTTATATATGTACCTAAGCTTAAATCAAATTTGATTTCATTAGGAGTGTTGGATTCTTGTGGATATAAGTATACAGGTCAAGGTGGAGCTCTCACATTATCGAAAGGTAGTTTAGTTCTGATGAAGGCAACAAAGGTTGATAACCTTTATAAGCTAGAAGGGAGTACTGAAGTGGCATCTGAAGTGACAGATGTATCTTCTTGTTTATGGCAGAAGAATCAAAGTCATAAGAGCAAGAAATAATTGTAGGTACTGGTAAGAGGTAAATCAGTTCCAGACTTAAAATATTTGTTTCCAAATTCCTTCTTGTTTTATATCTATGCAAGTTATGATGATGGTATAAAGGGATGTTTTGTGTGAGATCCTACTTCTCACAAGGGCATCATTGACAGAGATATTGTATATATGGAACAACCAAAAAGGTTGATTCAAGATCGTAATGGTAAATTTGTTTGCATGCTAGATAATTCATTGTATGGCCTAATGGTACCCAGGAAAATATACAAGAGGTTTGAATCCATCATAGTGAGTCAAAATTTTTCAAAGGGTAGGAATGACTATACAGTTTATAGTACATTCACAGTCTTGATGTTCTTCGCTAATGATTTGCTCGATGCAAGCTGAAGCATGGATAAAATCAGTAAGAAAATTACTCAGGTGAATAGGACAATTCAGATGAGGGATCAAGAATAAGCAAAACAAATTAAGGGCATGGAAGTACATAGAGATGGTAATGGTAAGTTGTGGTTGGAGTTCAGTATGAACATTGTAAAACTAGTTTTTATCTTTCTTGTTTTCCATTATAAGTTTTCTTCAAGCATAAGGCCTGTCTATAAAGAAGAAAAGGTTATGTCTTGTGTAAGTTTAGTAGGAGGTCTATTGTATGCGATGAAATGGTTAAGACCGGATGTTTCACATGCTAATGATATTGTCAGATACGTGACAGATTCATGTGCTATAGTGAATGGGTTCTTCAACGTTTGAGAAGCACAAATGTCACTTATAATGGTTACACTAAGATGGTATTTGATAACTGTAATGTATATTTTACAGGTGTTTTGGATAGGAGGATACCTATCACTAAATATGTCTCACAACACAGTTGCAGAAGACATGTTGGAGGTGGAGTGACCCCTCAGGAAATCCAAACTCATGCAAGTCACAGAGGCGAGATCATGAAACCGATTTTATTAGAGAAGCTGCAGTGGTGCTTGACTTCTCTTGGCTTACAACAAAGGTGATGAACAAAATGAAGGAGAAAGTATCTGGTTAATTGTTGTCAAGGTGGATATTGTTGGGATTTGGTGACAACAAATTACCAAGAACATATTTAGATCCTATTACTCTGCGTTGGTTACAACCAAATAGACCAAGTTAGAATATGGATAGGGATTGCATTTATTATTCGGGTTCTTGTAAATGTATATAAATACATGTAAGCTCGTAGAGGCAAAAATGACTGTGAATGACTGAGTGTGAGTGATCTGATGTAATCTCCATGATCTGAATAATAAGACAACCGATGCCTATGCTTGGTGGACATAGCCCAACGTTTGGGTGAACCACATGAAATCCATGTGTCTATTATCTGTGTGTGATTGATAATTATCATTATGAATTGTGATTTCCGCATTAACAATTCTAACATTGTCCCCCTTTTCTTGTCACTTGGTATTTCTCTTTGGATAAATTAATTCTCTCTTATAACAATCCCACTTCACGTGTGCTTCCTCTTTTTTTATTAATAAAATAAAAAATAAAACAAATTTTTTTTTGACTTAGATGATTAGAATCAATAATGTGCTAATAACAAAAGAATAAAAATAAGGGGCATAATGGCCAATACCCAAAATTCTTGGAATATGCACTTCAAAAAATCACTAAAACAAGCGAAGTCATCTTCACAACCCATACCTACAGGAAACTAATATGCCGAAGCAATGGCTAGTGGAATGGTTCCTAATACTCCTAGTGATAGACGTCATGGTGGTAACTAAGTGAAGGACGAAAGATACGTATATTTTAAGAAAAGATCTCGAAAGCTTGAACATCAACTTTCTTGCTTTGGTGACAAGCCACAAGAAAGAGATAATGAACCAGTTAACCTAAAAGACCGTGAGATTGAATATTTTCCTATGGAAGCTATTTTAATGCTCTACAAGGTCATGAGTTGGAGATTCTTAGGGATTCACAAGAGTTGATGCTCCCAATTAAAAAATAGTGGCCATTCCTTCTACGATTTCCAATATCATGCTTTGGTATGTGTCTTGGTGTTGGCAGTCAAGTCGTTCTTGGGAAAACACTTGTGCAAACACCATCCATCGAGTTTTTACATGTTCATGATACTATCAACATTGTGTTATGGTGTGCAGAACTAATGACACAAATTACAATTTTTGTTGTATACACCTTGAAGTGCTTATTTTACTTTGAAGTTGCTCGACGTGAATATGATCATCCAGTTCTAGTGAATTTCTTCGGTGTACCATGGAGAGCTTGATATCTTGTATGTTCCTATCTCTTGGGGTTCCGCCACCCATAACAACATCTCGACATCGTGCTTTATGGTGTGTTTTTATGGTGACTATTTTCTTTGGAATTAAAGATATACCGGTAGTGGATTTCAGGAGGTAATAAAATATTATCCAAAGTAGCTAATCCTTTAAGCTATATGGTTATTGTTGGGAACTTTGTTGGGGCAGTGCTTGGAGCAACCACTAGATGGAATGATAGAGGTATCTTTTTCGACCATTACCTGTACTCTTTGTGACACTTCACCCACGATTACCCACAAATGAGGCTCTTTCGAAAGAGCTTTATCATGTTTTTTTCTTATTTGTAACAGATTCTAGTGTGGCATATGTGGCTTGGGAACAAATTCAAAGAGACTTTGGCTATGTTTCAAGGATTGTCTATTTCATTTCTCTTGACTTCTTTGCTTGTTCGACTTAATTTCTTTTGTGGATTCAAATTTCTACTGCTGGTGGGATTATCCATTTACTATTACTCTCGTTGCCACAATCAAATATTCAAATAAGTTAAGACACCTAATTACAAAATCCTTAGTTGTGACAATGTCCATCATTTCATCTTTCATAGTGTTTAGTCTGTTGTTGACAATCATTCTGCATGATAAGGCCCTCAACTATGGCCCTTATATTGTTCTCCAATAGATTGGGGACAATGCTTATCTCCTTCACTTTCTACCCCAACTAGGCATTCATGATGTGGTGAATGTGAATAGTTTAAAACACTATGAACCCCCATTGCTACAAGATAATTTCATTGTCTCTCATTGTGTATAGTCCATCCCTAATTTCTAGCATTCCTTACTCCAAGACACATTACTGACACTCCATACCACCATACCACCAACCTTCATCAATAGTATACCTCTTACCTTGTTGGGGCCAAACTCCTCCTAAAGATAAATTATTTTTTGAAGCTACCATCCACAAGCATTTTCCTCATTTGTTGAGGAAAGTGGAGACACTTACATGCTTAAATAGGGAGGAATTGGAGAACCCAAAATATGTCCATGTGAATCCAAAGGAAGGATCACACCTTCAACCAACTAGATTCTTGGAAGTCTCACTCTCTCAACTTATTGGAGGAGAAGAACAACTGGGCTCAAGTCCCACCGAAGTATTTTATCAGATATAGCTAACTGGCTTTTAGAAATTAGTTGTAGCTTGAACTATTCAAACCATCATGTAATAACAAGAATCTATATAAGAGTGCCTCCACTTGAAAATAGATGGAATGAAAGAAACTGGCTGCTCTCAGGCGAGACAACACCTGGAGGCCATCAACACAAAGCTACACACCACGTTTTATTAAATCAATGAGGAGTACAATATATAGGATGATATTCGGTTTAGACGGTTGGAACCGACCTCAAATAAATCTTAAATAAACACCACAACTAATGTCCATTATTTCCAACTCTCCCCTTTAATGGAGAAATGGATTGTCTGCAATACAAATTCCTAACATAAGTAACATACCTGCTGGTCTTAGTCTCAGCTAGGCTTACAAATTGACTCTAAAAATTTCATTTTAGCTTTTCTTGTTGTCATATAGTGATGGAAATGGAGCTTCTTCATTGGCTTGATAATCCAAATATGTTTCATCTTGACTATGTTATGTTTCAGTGTCCTCTTGGATTTGTTCTTCTTCATTTTGGACTTGGCAATTGACTATTGTTGTTTATCCTCATGACTTATGCAAGTGCTTGGAAGCTTTTGTCTTTAATGCGTGAAAATTCTTCCAACTTCTCATAAGTGGGTTGTTTCCCTTTCTGGATGAAATCATCAATGTCTTACTCAATGGACTATTGCAACATCAATTCATAATAATACTTGATCTCTTCTAAGCTCCACACCATAAAAATTGACTCAATATTTTCTTCATCAATATCTTCATTTTCTTCCATGTTTTTTTCATAATCATTCATTATTGAAAATAAATTGTTGTCTTGTAAACCCGCACACTCAAAAACATTGTTACAATCATATGAAAAATCATAGGAAAAACCATACTGATTCTTTTCATTTTTCTTTTTTAAGAGAGCTTTCCTTTCTTGTCTTTCTTCCTTTCCTCTGATGTCGCATAATAATCTTCATTTTCAGCTTCAACTGCTATCACAACTAGTTATTTCATGTCTTTAACCTCTTTACCAGGCTCTATCAAATTGTCTTTCACTTGTTTTTTGTATGCAAATGAGATTTTCTTCTCACAAAACAATAACTCATCAATAATATGTTCTCATGCATCAAAATTGACCACTCTTCATGAGATGAATAGTTTTCATCAAATTTGACTAAATTTTCCAAAAACAGGGGTTCATTAATTCATCTCCATCATCAATCTCATTTGAATTCACCACATCACTAAATATTGTTTCATAGGGAATTTCCTTACTATGACATGCGACTTTACTGTCAAACACACTTTCTTCATTAATCATTGCAATTTCAATGCTACCATTTTCAGTCGCTATTTTAGTTACAAAGCTTTCAACACTATCATCATTTTCAACAACAATGCCGTCATGAACTTCAACATTCTCACTCCATTTCTTCATTTCAAGAATATGCCAAAATATTTTTGCACTAGGTATTTCACCAAATTCACGCAAAATACTAGACAAAATGTTTTCATCCATTACTGATATAATAAGTTGTAATGCTATTGCAACTCTTCTTTTATCATAAAAATTGACAGAAACTTCATGATTATAATACAATAAATCTACTAACTATAGTAATTTTTTCATTTCAGTTTCCCAAGGTTCATAATTTATACCTCAGAAGAATGGCAAATTTGGCATCAATATTTTATATACTTCATGAAATTCTTCATTGTTCTGGTCCAACACTACATTCTGATCCTAAGCATGGGTTCTTCATCTGCAACTAGAAACATATCATACTGATTTGCAAAATACAATAACTCTTCCTCGTGATTCTTTCTCCTCATATGTTTCAGCTCTCTCCAGAGTTGTCTAATCTTCCTTTGCTTACCCATGTTGAATTCTCCTTTTATCTTCTTCCTTCTCTTTCTTAGATTGGAGGTTGTGTGAGTCCAACGAAAAGGGCACGTACACCTCACTTCGCTATAGCACTTCCATGTAGTGGGCCAAGCACTTCCTCTAACAACAAATCGTTTCCCTTTGTCTATACTATGATAAGTACAGGAGTTGTGTTTGCATATCCATTCCGTTGTAGAGCTTAGCAATAAATTAGTGCTCATGTCAAACCATGTTACGCTCTGCAATCTACTCTACTCAGGTCTACCAATAGCAACAACAGATCGATTCTCAAGACAACAGATTTGTGATGTCATAAGTTCAATACAGAGTTTCACAGATGCAAATCAATTGATGCAGTCATAAATTTGTACTCAGTGGAACAACAAACCACATCCACATCTACGTAATCTCTAAGAGGATAGGATAAAGATCACAGACCTACTTGTCCATTTTTCTGATGAGGGGGCTACGGCAGCGCTTTTATCTTGGGCGCAATGTCACTCCAAAGGTTGCTTAAAGGAATACACTTCACTTAAATGTAAAGCGAAAAATGTATTGAGTGGGCATCATGTGTGTTAGTATTGATACCAACATTATATAATATGCATTTCAAAACGTAAACTCTATTAGGAACAATAAAAGAACTGAGATGTGGAGGCCATGGCGCTCAGCTAAACACCCACCAAAAGATGGCTCAACAATTCTGTCGCTGCTCTGTTTCTCCACTACCGGAAAACAAGGAAGATGGGCGGGCTCTTCATATGCAGTTCCATGGCTTCTCTATAATATGGCAACTGCTACTATAATACTTTACACGTCAGCGGCTTCACACCAACACTGACGGCTCTATCACACAACTTACACATGCGATGGATATCTTCGCTCGAGTTATACGATGTTCCATACAAACGTCAGCGGCTTCACACCAATGCTCACGGCTCTATCACACAGCTTACACAGGCGATGGATATCTTCACTCGAGTTATACGATGTCGCATACAAAAAATAAATTATGGCAGCGACAATGTTGTTGTAAATGCAAATCAATTGATGCACCAGAAAATAATTCAAACCAAACAATAGCAGCAACGGCTTTACATTGCACAGATTTGGATCTCAGCCTCCTCTCACCACCGACGAGTTCACTAACAATCGATTCTCTGTACAAATTGGCTGAACAATAGTAGCAATCATACGTTTCTCCTCAGCGCACAGGCTCATGTCAATGGTGCTTCCTTTTGCAAGTTTCAAACAACAATAAATTCTCACGCAGATTTGTTCAAAATTTCTGGGCAGGTCGAGATGCATTACTCATCCTTCAACTCAAATATGATCAATTGCGCCTTGCAATAGTACATTTTCTGGTGACTTTCCTTCACACGGAATTCTCTTCCTCTGCGCGGATAGGCGACTATCTTCAGCCTACAACTCCTAGACTTTTCTTCCCTCTCAGGGTTTCACAACAATTCTAAACTGCAGTCATTATTTGATGCCAACCTGCTCGCGAATAAGAACTGCAAATGATAAGAACAGAACTAGGGCCTCACTTATCTTGAAAAATAAAAAGTAATCGCAAGCACCTTTACAAAATGCTCCCACCAAGAGTTACAACTTCCAAGAATGCCCAATTCAGTGAATTGATATCACTGGATTATTGTGAGTTCATTTTAAATTTAAGCATTGGGTTTCATTTTGTATTGAAATATGCGATTTGTTGCTCTATGATCTCAACTTCCAATTAATCCAAAACGGTGGCGGCTATGCATAAATATCCATCAGATGTGTAAGTGTAAACGATGAATAGAAGAGAAGGATTCGATGACCTCGCAGAACATCACTAAGTGTAAACGATGAATAGAAGAGAAGGATTCGATGACCTCGCAGAACATCACAATGAAGACTCACCCTCTTCAAACACATGAAAAAACGAGACCAAATTCATTGCTAATATTTGTATTTGTAAAACGGGAGCACGAAGCAGCTACTGGGAAACCGTTCTGAATGAAAATAGAGTCGGTGATGAAGTAAACCCTATTCACGTCCTCAGAATTTGATGTACTCGGCCGCCTTCCTAAATGCGAGAACGATAGCCAACTAAGATACAATCATCACATCTGGTATATCTTCGTGGCATAGAAAAGCACAGCAATAGAAAAACACATTGAAATGCGTGGAAACTTCAAATTTCCTATTCAAACTTAGCCCGGATAGACTCTAAAGATTAAATATACAGAGGTCGTGTGATTTTACTTCAAACTTGTGTGGTTTTCGAGGAGTTCACATCTGCACTATTGTCAACTCTTATATATCATGTTGTTGGCATACTGGAATTGGAAATGCTTGTGAGATTATTTATGACGAAGACAAGACAACTTCAAGGAAAACTTGAGAAACTGTTGTTGATAATATACAAAATCATTCCAACCTTTAATCACGAGCAGTCTCAACCATGGAAATTTCTAAGCCAAATGCCAAAAGCAATTCCGTATAATTTACCTCTTCTAATTTGAAAGCATCGAAGCGGCTAGAATCCGCCATGGCATGGCTACCTCTTTCAAGAAGAATGCTTCAGTCATCATGTTCCGCACGCTTGCTATCTGTACCATGTATTTTTTAGTCCGCGAAGAGACTCTGGCTTTCTCTTGTAAAGTTACATCGCCACCATTAGTCTCTCCAGGGAGAAGCTTGTAGAATGTGATCTCAGTCCTCTATGTAGCCGCCCTCGAAATCCTTCACAGGCACACAGTTATCACAAAGCTTTGATACCAACTTGAAGATAGAAGGAATGAAAAAATCTGTATGATAATAATCTATTTTTAAGGTCACAGCGATTTGATTGGTAAAGTCTACATAGGTATACATACTCTACCCCCTTTGGATTTGAACTTGTGACATGTTAAAAGGAAACATATTCTTAACCATTAGACCGACTCAATACCAACTTGAAAATAAAAGAAATGAAAAAAATCTACTATTCTCATGCTAAACAACCCCTGTACACCATCAAAGCAAAGCCACTCACTATATTTTATTAATCAATTTTTATTAATATGAAAGTACAATATATAAAATGATATTCAGTTTAAAGAGTTGGAACCAACCCCATCTAAATAAACACCTCAACTAATTTCTATTATTTCTAAATCCTCCTCTTCTAAATAAATCTATAATTATTTTACTCTCAGTTTTGGTCAGGTCAGTTTTCAATTTCCTTAACATTGTAATTATTTTACTCTCAGTTTTGGTCAGGTCAGTTTTCTTATTCTAGTTAATTTCCTTAACATTGTAATTATTTTACTCTCAGTTTTGGTCAGGTCAGTTTTCTTATTCTAGTTAATTTCCTAACATTGTTGTAGTAGATCTCCAAAACTGTTGATGCTGAGTCATTTGCTGGATTAAAGTCTGGCATCATTGATTAAGGTACATACCTCTGCTGTCATAGAAATAAGTCCCACTTCAAAATAGCTAGCTGTACTTGGGAAAATGGCTAGCGATTAGATCATGCTCGTTGGACTAGATCGAAGCAACCACACGCGGAGAGAGTGATTACGGAGAGAGTGATTACGGGGTATAAACTTCGGTAACACCACCCAACGTCAGCTCATTCAGTTTCTTCACTACCATCATCACTAACAGCATAGGATCACCAGTTTCATAGCCATTTGACACGAAGTTGAGGGCAACGAGACTTCATGGATCTCATGGATTTTCTTGACAAAGGGAGACGGCGCCGGTTTCGCAGATTTGTCCAACAAAGATAACAAGGATCGAAATTCTTCGAAGTCTGAGAAAGGAGGGGAGCTGTCATCCCCCATCAGCCTCAGCCATTGCCGAGATCAGGTCAAGTGGAGGAAGTCAAAGCTAGAGATTGCCAGATTGCTTCTGAAATGTAGACCAACACATTTGCAATCTCCTTCATGAAATCTTCCCACTCGAGCGATTAGGGATCAGGTGCAGGAAGCAATGAAGGATACCATAAAGCCAGTCGACGCAGGAAATCCAACATCAAACGGACGAGTACTTGTGTAGCTAGGGATAAAACCTAGCCACGAGATCTTTTTCCAAAAGAAGACCAATGCAATCTGCAATCTACTTCAGGAATCCGACGATCTTTCCTGAATCTGCAATCTCCTTCAGGAATCCGACGATCTTCCCTTTCAAGCGATCAGGTGCAGGCAGCAGCGAAGGAGATTATGCGAGAAGATCTGCCGACGCAGGCAATCCACCAGCAAATGAACGACTACGAGAAGTACTATGACTAAGGAAAAAACCCTAGCCGTGAGAGATTTTTCGCTCCTCCATCCTAAGGTCCAGTATTCAACCATACAACCATATATTGTTTTCTTAAGTCCTAATTCATTTTAATCGTAGTTGTCATGGCATGGATAATTATTTGAATGAGACTAGGGAAAAAACCCTAGCCGTTAGAGATTTTTCGCTCCTCCATCCTAAGGTCCTGTATTCAACCATACAATTTCTTAAGTCGTAATTCATTTTAATCGTAGTTGTCATGGCATGAATAATTATTTGAATGAGAGGGTAGTAATGCATAGTCTTCACATGTTTTGTATTTTAAAGTCAAACATGATGAATTAATAGAGATGTATAGAATGAAATATGTTTTGATGATGTTGAAGAAAAAGATCACATCATACTAATAAAAAATAGAGAAGTATAAGATATAAATGAATATGCATAAAGAATAATTCATCATTGGATACCTAAATAAATAAAATGAAGCAATTACAAATAAGGTTTTTATTATATTAGTATTAAATTGGATTACTTATATTTATTAACCAAATAGCTAAGAAGTTTAAACCACTTTATTTAATCCTTTACATTATTATAAATTTTTTATGATAGTTTTTATGAATTTTTATAATATTTTAAGAAGAATAATAAGATTTTACAACTAGGTTAAAGAAGAAAAACATTGGAAATAGAAAATGGATTAACATTTAATAAATAACTATTTTTTATTGTGAAAATAAAAACATTTTTCTTGTAATTTTTCAAAGCTAAGTACATATATTCTTAATAAAAAGAAAAGAAGCATTCAAAACATTATACAAACATAAACTTAAAATGATAATTTATAATTGATGGTGTGAGGAGTTCATTGTTGCCAACCATTATGGAGTTAGAAGGTTCCTCCAAATAAGAAGCACTAAACTCATGAATGACATAATAAATTATTTCCATATTATTTCCAAAATTTATGGAGTTGCAAGGTTCCTCCATAATATAAGAACCAATAAACATAATATAAGAACCACTAAACACATGAGTGACATAATAAACTAGTTCCAAATTTTGATATTATAGAATGTTAAATACATTAGAATTCAGTTTACAAATTAAATAATAAGAATATATATCTACTTAGAAGGGGTCATTATAAACATTAAAAATGTATAGTATATATTTTGGAACTTTGGAAAAATTATTTACTGAAAAGTGATATTTTTTGGATTCTTAATTAAAAAGTTTCTTAAATACTTAGTAAGGGTTTTTTATAAATTTAGTATGCTTTATTCTTAATTTCTATATATAAATAAAATTAAATATAAAATTAATAATTATTAAAAAAGTATTCATTAAAAAATTGCCATAAAAAGTAAATTAATTTTTTTAATTAAATTAGTTTTTAAAAATAAAATATTTAAATAACAATATTTGAGAGTATATTATAATTAATTAATTTAATAATTTAAAATAAAATAAACTTAAAATGAATTTTTTATCAACAAGATTAAAAATTAAAATATAAACTTAAAAAAAAAAAAATTATAAATAAAATTGAAATTTAAAATATAAAAAAATTACAAAATTAACATAATTTTTTTATTGAAATAATTTTAAACGGATATGTATATACTATAATTCTTTAATTTAAATGTTTGATAATGTGTTAATTATAATAAAATATTAATATAAAATAATTTAAATTTTTAATGTTTGATAATCTATTAATTATAATAAAATATTAACATAAAGTAAGATGAATGAATTCCAATATTAAAAAAAAAAAAAACAATTTTAAAATAATGAATAATAAAGTCAAATTAAAAAACAAAACAAATATTAAATATGGAAAATATATATTTTTAAATGATTGGAAACATAAACATAAATGAATATAAATTTTATTAATTAAATTAATATTTTTTTTATGTTTTAATTCCAAATTACTCTTTTCCTAAGTTGAAAGAATCAACTCTAAATTTTATTATAATATCAAATTAATTTATATATTTACTAAAATAATAAAAAACTGAAATCTAAAAATTACACTCAAATTCATATCTTAAAAAAAAAATCTTATTTTCTATTATAATTTAAAGAATAACCTTATCGTAACTACAAAATTATTTATATAATTAATAAATTTATAAATTACAAATATTAAAAGTTTGAAAATCAATTATATAATATTAAATTATAAATATTAAGAATTAGGTGTTGTATAATGTGTAAGTTATAAATTAAATTAAGATAAATTATAAATTAAAAAAAAGAAAAATTACTTCTTAAAATATATGTGATATAATATCTAAGTTATAAGTCAATTTAAGATAAATTAAAGTAAAGTAAAACTATTACTTAAATTTTAAATATTTTCTTATAAAAATAATTTTATAAAGTATGAATAAAATAATAGTAAAATTTAGTTTTTTTTTTTTTTTAATTTAAAAATTGAAATAACAATTAAAAAAAAATTCCTATAATAAATCATAGGGGCTAGGTAGAGGTGGTCTAGGTGCAAGTGAGTTTGAATGCTACCATAGTAAAAGACCCAGCGGCTAATAAAAAAAAGTGTCGTTGGGGAAGTTGAATGAAAGTTCGTTCTCTAATAATTCCCTAACGACAAGTTATTGATCTACGTGCAAGTGATCGTACGGTGTATCGTATTATGAGAGCAAGTGTGTATTTCCGTCCTCCCGTATGAATCGAGGTCTAAGTGGATATTTTATCAAAACCAAAAAGCTATCAAGAATTATAAATAGAAGCAACAAGGAAAAAAACAATAAAAAATTTAATTTCTAGATAATAAAATTTAATTTCCTATAACAAATAATAAAGATAAAAAATTGAAGTGACAAGGAAAAACAATCAAAATAATAGTAAAAATTAGTTTTTTTTTTTTTTTTAATTTAAACATTGAAATAACAATCAAACATTAAAATTCCCAAATGGGGTGCGAGTGCGGGCCATATGTTATCAGGAGAGGATAGGAGGCAACCAACATGGTGATAGCCACGTGACCAGAGTGTGTCACACCTTCTCGCCACCTCCATGCATTTAAGCCAGACTTGCACTAGCTAAGGTGCCATTACTCTCAGTGCGTCTTTCCCAAGTTATCTGTCCCGTCGATGGCTCAGAGCCATGAACCAGACTTTACTCAGCTCGTGCGTGCTTGGGTCTTTTAGCGTCATCGACACCATGATTTCCACCATGTGCATTCGCAGTTGTTTTATTCCACGACTGAGACCTCCTGCGAATTGTACTCCTCCCAACTCCTCCTTCACTCCGTGTACTTTCTCTCAGCGCTTCCAAGTCCCCTTAGTGTCTCAAGCATGTCGAGACAAAGGGGGAAATCCATGCGCGGATCGACCTCGCAGCCTAGCCGACCACGTGTGGTTCTCGAGCCTCCACCTGCGCCATCTCCCAGCTCGTCACCTTCATCACCTTCCTCGCCCTCTTCACAGTCATAGTCTGGTCAAATCCTTAGCAACCTTCCGCCCCTCTCCTCGCCCTTCGCAAGCCAGCTTGAGTGGTTTGCCATCTCAGGAAATTCTCTAGGTTTCAACCCAGGACCCTTACTCGATTTGGCTTCCACCTCGCTGCCACTTCCTGCAGTTCCTCCCAACTCGTCGACATGTCTACCAGTCCAGCCATGGACCAAAACCAACCAGCCTTCTCTTGGGCTGCAACAATATAGCCATGGACCACAACCAGAGCCTCACTCCTTCGTAGACTCAGTACTAGGCTGACAATTGCAAGACAACCTTGCAATTTTGCAAGGTCTCGTCTTTGAACTACAACAGGGCCTAGACGACCTGCAATTCCGGATGGAGATCCTAGATGGGAAGACAACAACGCTTCTGCAATTGCTCACAACACTGTAGGGGGCATGCCACCCAACTGCGGGAGATGGTGATGACACAAGGCGTGGAGACGAAGATGACAAATGAGATGTCATGCATGGGGATGTGGGCAAAGACGACACAGGTGGTGGGGGCGAAGACGACACATGCACAGCCATGCACATGCCCATGGAGGAGGAAGGGACAGTGGTCGAGGACAAAGCAACACTAACCACGGACCCAACGACCAACACCACCTCCCTGGATGTGTGGCCACGCTACAAGGCCACCACATGACATGCATAGGTGTCTTCATGCTTGCTTAGCAAGGTGTCTGAATTTTATTTTTCCTCATAGGGTCTATGGTCATATTTTGGATATTGTTTTTATGTCAAGGTTAGTTGACAAGCCGATTCAGTCTCCTACAGGAGACCTGAATTTTTATGTTTAAGTCTATGTAATTTTCACGACTGACACTTTAAGACAATGTGCTTTATTTTGACTGATTGGCTGAACTAGTTTCCCTCCAGGACAATTCAATTCTTACATTCAAAAACACATGGCGATAGTGTAATTTCTTCTTTTGGAAAACCTTTTATACAAAATCTTACTTAAAAAAAATAATCAAACTTTGAAAAAACAATAAAATTTAATTTCCTACAATAAATCATAAAAACAAAAAAAATAAAAAATAAAATGAAATAATAATTTTTTTTTTTTTTAAAACAATTTAATTATTAAAAAAATTTAATTTCAAAATAAAAATATGAAATGATAAAGGTTGATTATTAATATTTCCATAACCTTTTCAGCCCCTCAAAACAATATGATCAAAACTCCAATCATGATTATCTACATAATATTAATTACTCTTTTTATTTTCTTTTAGAATCAAGAATCCTTTGCCTCTCTCTTATACGCAGTACAAAACAAGTGACTACGTCATAGCCAAAACTTCCAAACCAATAGGGGAAGCACACAAATTATTAACAAATAAAATAAACTTCCAAACCAATAGGGGAAGCACACAAATTATTAACAAATAAAATAAACAAATTATTTATTGATTCTCCCATTGCCTTTCCAACCCCTCAAAACAACACAGTAAAAAATCCAATCATCATTAACCACCAAATATTAATTATTCATTTTATTTTCCTATGTTTATATTGTAATCATTTGCGTGTCTCTTTTATAGGTATTACTTGACAAGCGATTACGCTAGAGCAAACACTTCCAAACCAATAACTGTAACAAGATATATTACTAACAAATAGAATACAATGTTAGGAAAATATCTTCACATGTTTAAGAAGTTTTGAAACGGGATGATTTTTAGAAGTGAATAAAATATTCAAATTAATCATTATATAAAATATTGATGAAAATAATAAATTAAGTGGTTGAGAATAATAAGGTATTAAAGTTGTTGAGAGAGATTAATAATAATAATAATAAGGATTTTTGAATAAAATATTATTAATATGAGATAATAATAATGTTAATAAAGTAAAATAAATAAATTGAATAGGTAAAGAGAAAACAAACATATAAGTATTTAGGGTTATGAAAATGATGAAACAAAGAGAACAATTATATTGAGAGCAAAAGAATCAAAGCTAAAAGATAAAGATAAAGAGGAGGGAAATGATGGACACATTTGGACAATTGAAAACTAAATAAATGTAGCCTAATGATAAAGGTGATGAATGGTGGGCTTCTAGGATTAGAAAAGTTTGTAACCATCTTTGCTATTAAAATTATTAGGATGTTTTTTAATTCATGGATGAGGCTAGAGGAGTAATAAGGGGTTGAGGCTAGAATTTTATTTTGGTTAAATAATATGAGTTGCTTGGATTTAAAGGCTTGTGCATCTAGTTAGATTTATCTTTAGCAGCTCTACATTGTTGTTTGAGGGTTTTTGTAGGGGTTTTACAAGGTTTTAATGTTCTTCTTAGCCAAGAGTTTTGAGACATGTTCTTTGGCGTCCACGATATAGGGAAGGGAAATGAGAGCACAAAGTGGGGATGGAGATGAGGACATTTTTGGTTTAGGTTTTCTAGCCGAGTGGAAGGCTTGTTTTATTTGAGAGAGAGGGAGGGTAGCCATTAGAAAGAAAGTTCTTGGTTAGGTGGGATTTTTCCTCTGTGAGGAATTGAGGGGAAAATATGTAGTTGGCTCGATTAATCAAATTTTTAAGGATAAAATATTTTTGAACTCAGTGATGGTGGGAAAAACATGAAGGTATCTATGGGTATGAGTCTTCTCCCTATAAACTTGGTCGGAAAGGGAGCCATCAAGAAGACGAGAGATAAGAACATCCAAAAAGGGGATGGAGTTGTCTTTCTGGGTTTTGATAGTCAATTGGATGTGAGGGGAAAGGATATTAAGATGGTTAAAGAAAGAGATCAAGATGGAATGCCCATGAGGCCAAATAACAAACGTGTCATCTACAAATTGGAACTGACATTGGGTTTGAGATCAAAGCCATTTAAGGATAAAGACTCAAAATGTTCCATAAATATATTAGAAACCACTAGCAATAAGAATGACCCCATGGTTGTACCTTTGGTTTGTTCATGTTGGTTTGAAGAACTAATGCCCCAACACACAACACCATTGATTTGTGTTCTATATTAAGATAGAGATATATTTACAAAGAAGATGTGTTAATATAACTAACAAAGTACCTGCAACTATAGACTAATTAATCAATGAGAGTAATTAGGTTATTCTAACACTTCTCCTTAATTACATCCTTGGAATTCTTCAACATCTATCACTCTTAAATTCTAGCCATGAAATTTGAAAAAAAATCTATTGCTAATGTCTTTATGAATATGTCAACTAATCAATCTTGTGATTTACATATTTCTTCAAATCATTTCATGTTGTTATAGGTGTGGGTGTTTCCTTGCAACTTTTCATTGTTGTCTCAACACTACCTTGCAATTTTTCATTGTTGTCTCAACATTGTCACTAGGTTTAATTTGTCAAGGATTTCTTCACTATGGAATTCATCTTTGAACTTGATTCTTGATTTATCTTTGAACTTGCTTCTTCCTTCCCTTCATAACTATAGAAAACATAGATGTCCATATAGAAAGAAATCCATCTACATCTACATGGGTAACATTTCTTCAGGAATTATTTTTATACACATGGTTCATAAAAACATTAGACTCCCCATTAATCATAACTTGGTCCTAATCATTTCACATTCAAGGATTCAACTTCTTTGATTCAACATCAAGCTAGCATCCACCCTCATACCTACCAAGTTGTTCATTCCACAACTTGATGATACATCCTCTATATGCACAAGAGAGATACACGATGGGTTATGGTGCTACCTATATTCTTGGCTTACAACAATCTTGTAAAAATCAACTTACATCTTGTAAAAATAAACTAGCATATGGACAGACTTGATATACTTTTACAACTACAACAAAAACTCTCTAGGGTGTCATTACAACCTATCATACACTCCCTCATTACAACATTTCATGTCATGTACAACATTTCAATACTTGGGTTGTCATCCTGTTCGATCTGCAAGTCGATATCTTGCCAATACCTTCTCTCCAAGTCGATATCTTGCCAATACTTCTCTCCATAGCTTCATAGGGGATTCTTATATTCACAGGTGACTCTTAAATATTATCTTCCCAAAAATATTTGTTGCATATATAGTCTTTGTGCCTTCTTCGACTCACCATGAAAATCCTCAATTTCTTTGCTTTGTTGAAGACCTTTCTTATGGACTTCCTTCTTTGACTGACCATCAGAATCCTCAATCTTATTTAAGGAGATCTTTCTTGCAGATTTCCTTGTTCCACAAACCATCGAAATCCTCAATCTCACTCTTGTAGACCTTTCTTTTGGACTTCCAAGTTGGTATTGCAGTCCAAATTCTCTTCTTTCTTATG
Organism: Picea mariana; assembly: GCA_032191745.1. Taxonomy (NCBI): domain Eukaryota; kingdom Viridiplantae; phylum Streptophyta; class Pinopsida; order Pinales; family Pinaceae; genus Picea; species Picea mariana. The sequence goes on from JASDQU010100177.1 coordinate 148,399, forward strand.
GCTAAACTTTTCTTCACTTGGGATCTTTTCACCCAATGGGGTCCATATATCTTTTTTCTTAAGGATAAACTTTATTCACTTGGGATGTTTTCACCCAGTGGTTCTTACACTTTCTTCTTCTTTTTTTCTCCACTTCAATCCTTAATTTATCGGTTCACTTCCTGCAGTGATATGTCAATCTTTCCTTTATCACTCCACACAGTAATAGATTTGGTTTCTTACAGTGATTCTTTTGCTGCTCAACAATTCTACTAATCTGGTGATATCTTTGCTTTCTTGCAGTGATTCTTTTGCTGCTCCATGATTCTAGTGATCCTTTCTTTCGCCAATCATACGAACTACCAATATTTCACTTGTTATCTTTGCACCAAGTGATTCTTTCTGATCTTTAACAATTCACGCTTCTTTCTGACTATATGGAAACTAAACTATTTTCTTATAGAAAATAAGTTTTTCTTGCCTTGCGAACTTCCTAGTTGGTGTTGCGGACCAAATCTCTTCTTCACTCCACACAAGTGCACAATCTTGCTCATAGAAAAGTGATTCTTCTTGCCCTATTTCAGACTGTCAAACCCTTCTTTGCTGATTGTGTTTTGGCAGCAAATATTTTTTCTTAATCGCCTAACGCTTTCTCAACGATTCTTTGACATTCTCTCCTTGAAAAATTTCCACACAAATCTTCCTTACTGAGCACTATTCTTCCTTGGATGCTATCTTGCATATTGTATAACTTGACTATTATTTTCTAACTTGTCTAGGCTTCTGCTCAATGATCCTTTGACTAATTACTCTTATGTCCTTGCAAGATACTCCTTCTTCATATATCGGCTATGTTGGCTTGTACTATGACAACTATTCTTTCTCCTCTTATTCAACATGTGGGAAACTCGGCCCATATTATCATGTGTGTGGAATCTACTCCTCCTTCACCCTTTTCAGCCTGTGGAAAATTCGGCCCAGATTCTCATGTGCATGGAATCTACTCCTCCTTCACCCTTTTCAGCATGTGGAAAACACTGCCTAGATTCTCATGTGCATGGAATCTACTCCTCCATCCTTTTCAAGCATGTATTTGTCATAGTAGCTCAATACGATGACCCTTGATTTAGCACTCTTGTTTCATTGAAACTATTTGAGTTGATGTCTCTCGAGTAGGCACTGTTCACCTTCGTAGTAAAATAAAAACAACCACATCAGTTGAGACCTACTTGTAATGTCTTTCAAAGTATAACTGACGGTGAAATATGCCATATCACCGATTGCTACTTCTATATTTGTTTGGTGAGTTATCAAATTTATTTGGCTTTCCAGTCGTCTCCCCTAGGACCTCCAGTACCAACTACTAATAAATACATGATGAAGGTGCTTCCTAATCCATTGTTTCATGCAATCTTCAGAATTGCTTTTTTTTTCATAATTTCCCCTTCTTACATTTGTAATCCTGCTTTTATAAGATATTATGAGACATAATCTATTTCTCTCAAGCAATGTTTTGTTATGCACTATCCTACCTCATAAGCATCCATATCCTTCAGCCCTCAAGTTCCAACATCTTGTCATCCCAACTCCTGGATGACTCCTTGGGACCGATAAAGAATTTCTAGTTGCACAAGGCATAGCTTCATCATGCTGCTGCACTGACCAAAGCATCATTTATGCACCGAACAGAGCTTCATGGATTGAACAGAGCATATCATTCCTGGACCGACTATAGCTTCCTGCATTGACCATAGGTTAATGACTACCCTAGGTTAATGACCAACTAGAGCTTCTTTCTATCACTGACCGTACCTTTTAGACGATGAGTATCTAGCCCAACAGTAAGGGTGGTAAGGTAGGGAAGGTAAGTACGCTAGATGAAGTAATGGTTCTTCAAATGTTATTGGATCTTTCGAATAGACTAGAGGTGTGCAAAAATTAGGAACATGTTATCCTATTCTAGATTTACTAAATCTTTACCTGGAAGAGATACTACGGGCTTTGCCCCTGCCTTCATCTAGGTGCGGACTCAGATGCTTATACTTTTTGGTTTCCATGTAGGTTTGTGGGAAGAAGCATTACTTTAAGTCCCAATGATTGTGAAGCTAGTTGCAGTAGTAGCCAAGGTAGTTTACCTCCTGTGAATTGAGTGGAGTCAGACACCGTTGGAGAGTCATAGCCCATTTAAGATCCATTTGATCAAGCTTGGTGTTTAGGTATAAGAGCCTATTGAATATAGGTGGGAAGAAGCAAATGAAATGGCCTTTGCGTGTGTTTTATTGCTATTTGACCTAGGCTGTGGTAACATAGTTGATAGTGGCTGATAGCGTCCTGCTAGAGAGTCGGGCCCAGACCAGCCCGCTCTAGTACTAATTGTTGGTTTGGAAAACTGATGCCCCAACACACAACAACATTGATATGTGCTCTATATTAATATAGAAATATAGTTACAAAGAAATTACATTAATATAACTATCAAACTACAGGTAACTGCAGCAAATTAATCAACAACAATAATTAAGTTATTCTAAGAGTTCATAACTATCAAACTACAAGTAATTGTAGCAAATTAATTAGCAACAATAATTAATTTATTCTAAGAGTTCATAGCAAATGCCTTTGAAAGTAAAGAAGGTAAAAGAGAAAGGTAAAAAAGAGACAAATTTCTATTAAGTTAGGTTAAGAATTTCAGAAGGTAAAAGAGAGGCAAATTTCCATTAGGTTAGGAATTTCATGGTCTACAAGGAGGGTCATTGTATTACATTCAAAATGTTTTCATACTTAATTAAAACAATCTTACTAATTTGAGCTTTAAAAACAATCCTACTAATTTGAGTTTAATTGAAAGTTAGGATAGCTAGTATGCTTATCATTGTATGACATTCATTTTGAAATGTTTTCATACTTAATTAAAATGTTCTATACAGTATGAAACTGTCTTCAACAATCAATTGTTGAGATGGAAGTATATGAGCGTGCCTAAGCAAGTAAAGTATTGGTAAAGAAACGTGACACGGGAACTCCAATCATCAGGGATGGTTGTTGATCACAACTTCGCTCTCAAAATAAATTTTACATGGCTTGCGCATGAACAAAACCAAATACAAAATATATTGGAGGAAAGATGGGCAGATGAACCACAGTGTTAGCGAACTCCACCAACTACGCAAAACAACTGACAATATAAGATAATGCATTAAAAATAAACAGTCCCAAACTAGCATAGACATGATACATAGCCAATGTGGGAGCAACATGTCAAGTCACTAAGTCTCACTACAATCAGTCCGGAAAACAGACGGATAATGGAGCAGACCACCAATATTTCTCAAAATAATTGAGATACAGGAAAAAGCATGCCCTAAAACATGGAAAATAAAAAAATGAAGGGAACAAACCAAACAAACAACAGAGATCGTGAGAACCATGGCTATAATATTTTAACCTCGAATGGATAATCTTTTTCCGTAAAATACGAAAAGATGCTTATGAAAACAAAGAACATGGCTTTGCAAAAGGGCAGGGTTACGTGACTAGCATTCATCTTAAGAAAATAATTTCCTATAATATTTAAATTAAAAGATAATCCAATTAAAAAAACCAATCTTATAACAAATGCTTTATTTTTTTGAAAAATATTTATTTATTAATTTTTTGTATCTTAAATTCTTATTTTAATTTAGATTTAATTTTTTTTCACATACACGATCGTTAGTTGAGAGTGTAAACTTTTTTCGATGTAGTAATTTTAGCATGTCTAAACAAAACCCTAGGGGATGCAGAGAAAATAAAATACCCAAAACAGAGACACATGCCAAAGAGCTGATTCCAGGAGCAGGGACACATGCCAAAGAATTTAAAATACCTGATTCATGAAGCACAGACCAACACCTGAAATACGCATTTCATGAAGTGAAGACATCGGGGTCATGAGTCGAAAGAGACGTCCAAAACACCTAGCAACTATAGCCCAATAACTGCACCAACTTACCAGAGACGAACAATGAAGGTTAGGTCAAATTGGGGAAGAAGGAAAATTTATGTCGAGGAAATGAAGATCACTAATCTAGCAGCATTGCTGGTAAGGATGTGAGAAGGCATGGGTAAATATTGGAGTCTCTTGAAACGCTTGGAGTCTCTAAATATTGGAGACTCCTGAAAGAGGTAATTTTCATTCGTTCATCATGACTCATGGAAATGCTATGAAATTATTTTCTGTTATGTTGGGTTCTTCTTTGTCTTGCTCTGTTCACTTGACAAAAATGGATATTTATAGTTTCATTGTAATACAACAGGCATACCCGCACCCAATCCTACAGAAGCGGTATAATACATCAGGAACAATATAATACATTGGAGCTCTAAGCAGTAATAGAAGTTATGTAAACCCAAGCATTCAAGAAGTTATTGTATATTTTTATTTTGTATGTAGTTGTAATAAGTGTAAATTTCATTAAAAGGTGAAACTATACCAACATACTATTCATTTTAAAACCCTGATTAGGGTTTTTGTTAAAATTAGGGTTTGTTTGTAATCTTAATATACTAATTAAGGTTTGTTTTTAAATGAAATAAATTAAATGAGAATTAGAATTTGTTTGAAAATGAAATATGTCTTTCGGCCTACACAATTATGTGGTTGTGCTAGTATTTTCTTAAGTCGTAATTCATTTTAATGATAGTTGTCATGGCATAGATAAATATTTCATTTTAATAGTAGTTTTCATGGCATAGATAATTATTTGAATGAGAGGGTAGTAATGCATAGTATTCACATGTTTGGTATTTTAAAGTCAAACCTGATGTAAATAACACCTTAAGATGTATAGAATGAATTTTTTTTTGATGATGTAGAAGAAAAATCTCACACCATACTAATTAGAAATAGAGAAGCATAAGATATAAATGAATATGCATAAAGAATAACTCATCATTAGATACCTAAATAAAATGAAGCAATTACAAACAAGTGTTGCATGGCAGCGTAGTCCCTCCCAGGTTGGGATGGGAGTAAATGCGACTGAGTACAAACATGTGGCTAGCAAAGAAAGTTGAAATACATGTGGTTTGCATACAGAGCATAGTATTCCTGAATTAGTTCTTCCTGAAATATATCAAGAAATATCAACATTTAACAGGTTCTTGGACACAAAAAATTTAGCATTCCTGAATTTGTTTTATTTCCATGCATTTTACATACGTTAGTGGAGAGAAACACAAAAAAATAGTAGTAATGTATGTTACATAGGTTCGTGGAAAAAAACACAAAAAAATTAGCATTCCCGAATTAGTTATCTTTAAAACAAGGGGTCCTAGACACAAAAGAAATTGAAATTTATCAAATTTTAGAAAGTAGATTTTTAGTTATATACATACGAAATATGTACTTTTATAAAGTATGGGGATGAGATTTTATAAAGCATGCACGAAGCCCTCATTCCATAGTTACCGAGTTTTTGGATCGCTGGTTCTCGGGCTCGCGGGCTCAAAATTGGGCCTCTGTTGTTCTGTGCCCTACAAATAGCATCGAGAGTTCCGTGATATACAAATTGACAAACGGACTTGCAGACTATAGAAACTTATCCAAAAAATAATAATGTTTGTTACATATCTCTAGAAATTACATCAACATTTAAAAGGATACAATAGAATAGTAATAACGTCTGTTACATAGGTTCATGGAGAAAAACACAAAAAAAATTAGCATTCTCAAACTAGTTTGATTTAAAACAAAGGGTTCTGGACAGAATAAAAATCGAAATTTATCAAAGTATAGGATCCTGGACACCCAAAAAGATAGCATACAATAATATAGTAACAACGTCGTGCAAGACAAAAAAATTAACATACAATAGGACATAAAAAATGTAGCAGACCTCCATACTTAGCCAATGTTTGGATCGCGAGTTCTTGGGCTAGTGGGCTCAAAATTGGGCTTTTGTTTTCCCATGGCCTACAAATAGCACTGACAGTTCCGCGATATACAAATTGACAAACGAACTTGCAGATTATAGAAATTTATCAACAATAAATAATGTCTGTTACATATCTCTAGAAATTACATCAACATTTAAAAGCATACATTAGAATAGTAATAACGTCTGTTAAACCCAAAAAGTTAGCATACAATAGAATAGTAACAACGTCGTGCAAGACAAAAAATTAAGAATACAATAGGACACAAAAAATGTAGCATACCTCCATACTTAGCCAATTTTTGGATCGCGGGTTCTCGGGGTGGTGGGCTCAAAATTGGGCCTCTATTGTTCCATGGCTTACAAATAGCACAAAGAGTTCCGCGATATACAAATTGACAAGCAAACTTGTGGACTATAAAAATTTATCAAAAATAAATAATGTATGTTACATATAATAATGTTTGTTACATAGGTTCGTGGAGAAAAAGACAAAAAAATTAGCATTCCCGAATTAGTTTGCTTGAAAGAAAAGGCTTCTGGATAGAAGAAAAAATTGAAATTTATCAAAGTATAGGTTCTTGGACACCTAAGAAGGTATCATACAATATAATAGTAACAACATCATGCAAGACAAAAAAATTAGCATACAATAGGATAGAAGAAATGTAGTAGACCCAAATTAGTTTTCTTTGGAACAAAGAAGAAAGGTTCTTGGACACCCAAAATTTAGTATACAATAAAGGCATTCCCGAATCAGTTTTCTTTGGGATTTATCAAAAAATAATAATGTGTGTTATATATTTCTGGAAATTTAAATGTGTTTTTCATATAGACTGGGATTGGGGCTCCTGTGGACCATAAAAAGAAATAAGTACAAGAATTTGGAATGTCGAAAGAAGAGGTGCATGACGATATAGAGGAAGACCTGAAAAGAAGAAATTGGAAGTTATGAGTATTTGGTTACATTTTTCTATTTAAAGAAGTCATAAGTGGATTGATAAAGAAAACAAGATGACAGTATAGACTTAAACTGGATTGATAAAGAAAACAAGATGCCAGTATAGACTTACTGAATCCGATGCATTTTTGTTGTTTTCGTTGATGTTAGTGGAGTCCTGTCGAGTGGTTGTTGCCCTTCCTGGACGAGGGTGTCCATTCTCTGTTGGAACCATTCTTCGATGTAGCTTTTCATGGGGGCCATTTTGATTTCATCCCGGATTTCTATGTCGTAAAGGTTGTTTTCTAATTTCCTTAGATCCATTGAAATACTATGCAGACTTTGTTCAATTTCTTCATTGTGTGCCGCATAGTCTAGTACTCAGCGATAGTGCTCATCTAGATGATGTTCAAGTATGTCATAAAACTTTTCAAAAGACAACCCCTTTAAAATATCAACTTGTTCCTGGAAGGCTTCTTTGGTGGTTGACAACGATTTGAGAATTAAGTTTGGGTCTTGAACATCGTTGGTACTTCTGGCTAAGTCCATTTGGATCAGGCTTGTGAAAAAGTCTTCCTTTTCTGATATGACTTGTTTACATGATTTGACAATGAGATCTAGGTTGTTAACTTTCTTTTGCCATCATGCTTTTGATTTTTTGGTTCGCTTTGGGGAGGGGAGTTTCTCTTGTATTCTTTTTAGTTCCAATGTGTTGACGGCATGGTTGGCATAATGGGTCAACACCTGTTCATAGAAATACTGATCATTTTTTAAATTTGCCTCCAAATTTTCTAGGAAATCATTTGCCTTCTTTCTGAAGGAAATTAAATTTTGCGATGTTTCTGAGGCTTCAATAACTAGTTGCATTATTTTGTTGATGTTAATCTCTACAAGGGATCTAGAGCATTCAAGGAGGGTAGAGGATACTTTCATCTTAGTTGTAGTGGTAGCAGGCACGATTTTTGACAAAGGACTGGAAAATTCCAGGGTTGCAATGAAATCCTGCTCAAATTCATTGAGGTGGTCTTTCAGATTGGAATTTTCCATCTCAATTCCTCCAATGGAATCACGAAGAATTTCATCGGTTACTTGGTGAAATGAGGAGATTTGGGATGGCCGCGTTTTTCTAAAGTTTATCTCTGTGCGAGATTTTCCTTTCCTGTTTGTTACATCTCTCTTTTCAATGACCATACTTTTAGATTGGCTGTTAAAAACAACGCTATAGAACACGAAGGATTCATCTTCGTAAAAAATTTCGGTCTCAGATATTTCCACGCGGATGACCCAATTTTGTGCATGTGCTCAGTTTCAATTTCAAGTTGCAGTTGTTCACTTTCAATTTCGAGTTCCTTTGCCTACCCTGCATTGTTTTTTCTCTTCTTCGTCAGTGGAAGTTTATGAGAACTATCAATTTTTATGCAAGGAGGGTTCTTATCTCCTCCTCCATTTGAAGATTTCTGGGTTTCTTTCTTACTGGGGTGGTCTGTTGAAGCAATGCTCCATGATGTCGTGCTCTTGGGAGTACTGGTGGGGGACTGATTACTCTTCTCACCAGATACTTTTCCATGTTGTTTGTACAATTCAGTCGTGCTTTGCAATGTCTCTGCATCACAATCGGCAGAAGAAGGATTGTTGTCCACACTGTCCATGTCTTGGGTCAGGTGTCTATGGATAAAAGAGCTGTTAAAGGAAACTACCAGTAAATTTTCTCAAAAAATCCCATTAGGGTCGAAGCCTTTTAGCCTTTCATCATACTTTAGGTTCAATTTCTTGAAATGGGTGACAAACTCGTCAATCTTGTTGATGTTTCTGTACACGAAGTCTCTGACTTTCCAGGGCAGAGGAATGAACTGTTTTTTTTTCTTGTCATGGAAAAAATGCAACTAGTGGTTGTATTGCCTTTCTATTTCTGCAAGAAACATCTTGTCTGTGATGTGGCATGAAAGGAAAGTAGGATTTTACTTAGATCCAAAGACCATGAGGACGCTGTAATTTTCCTTTTGTTCATGTGTGCCCTTCTTGTTCAAAAACTTGGTTGCCTAGCCAGACATCTGCGGAGCATCCTTGCCTAACAATAAATCTTTGAAAATTGAGACAAAGCCATTAAAAACTTCATAAAAACAATGGGAGGCCTTGTGCCTCCACAAGGCCTTGTACCAGAATGTTACTGGGTCAAATACACAGTTTATTTTACTGGAAAGAGAAATTTTTGGAAATGGGCAGCAATGCACTATTGCGAAAATCAAGTAGGATGACATATACAATTTATTCGATTCTTTGAATCATGAAAACTGGGAACAGAGGTCAATGGAAATTAACTTCCTCCAATCGAAAATGTATTGTTCCTTAACTGTGAAATACAAAATATAAATAATTATATGGGAAATGCTTGTCATGGATGCTTGTCCCATTATTCTTGTAAACAACCAAGCAATTTCCTGGAATGGATTTCTAAAGGAACTTACCTGCAACCTTGTGATATCTTTAGGAACTATTGTCGGGTCTTCGAGGAAGTCGGCTAAGATGCCCAACCCGTTATCATGTTTTTCTAGAAACTACTTTCAGTCTTGTCCTCTAAACGTCAATGCTGGCTCCAACAATTTTAACATCTCGCAGAAGGCCTGAGGTGACAAAGAAACAGGAGAATGTTCGCACAGTGGAATAATTCTTTGGCCTGGACTATATTTTTCGGTGCACCAAGATACCACCTCCTTATAGTCAAAAACCTCAAGGACAGAGCCTGCACGAGCGATTCGAGAGGTCCAAATCACTTCGTTCTGGGCGGAATGGGATGAATAGTAAAAGTATGCCCTGGACCACTGGAAGTTCTGGTCCTAATGTCCAAAGATATTTACTATATCTCCAAAAAAATGCTACCGACTTGCTGCCATAACTCTACAATAACGTTTGTTTGCTCCAAATGATGAATGAAATGAAAACTTGGAAGGGATAATATAACCCTGCGCAAATCTTGGTCCATAGTGTGTGAATGGGAGATGTCCTCGAGACTTTCGTTCATTAATGACAATTTGGACGGCTGTTGCATGATGTGTTTTTAACATTAAACACTAGTAATCACATACATAGAAATGCGAACATGGAGGATATTGAAATGAGTGATTAAGCATTGTAGATTTCTTGAGCGGGCCAACACGACAATGCGTGTTTGAGATGAACAAACAGAAGGGACAAAATAACTCTCTGTACATCTTGGTTTAATGCGTAATAATGGGAGATATCCTCGAGTGTTTCACCCATTAATGACAACGTTGATAGTTCCTGCATGGTCAGCTGTTGGCATGAAAGGTTTCTAATTTCATAGTAAGAAAGTACGGAGGTCGTGGGCACAGGAAAAAATAGCTTCAAAATAGGGTTACAAGGTACAACCGTTGAAGGTGAGGGCGCAAGAGTCAAATTGTATGTCTTAAAACTTTTTGAGTGCAATACGCGTAACAACGAAGAGGGTATGGTAGGACAGTCCAGAGGGAAATTTGTATATGACTAGTAAGATCATAACTAATGTATATCAGGAAGGACAAGAAGTTAGTGGGGATGGAAGACAACGACAAATACTCAAAAAAATTGTGAACTGTGTAGAGTGAATCTTGCGAGTTTGAGGAGTACGCGGTAGAATTGTAGATCACAAAATTTTTGAGTGCAAGATGTACATCATAGAATAAGAAGATGCAGAGTTTGAAAGCATCAACCTGACAACCGCAGCCATAAAATTGGCTAAGTATGGAAAGCAACAACGGTCGGTCAGATTCTTCGTGTGATTATATAGATGGAGATAAAGATATGTCAGCCTGCCAATGCTGGAACCTACGATGATAGAACGATGACTAAGTATATAACCAGAGAGCCATGATACACGGGAAGAAGAAAAGGGAAAAAGGACTAAGTAGTCCACGGTGGAATTGTAGATCACAAAAATTTTGAGTACAAGATGTGAACCCGGTAGTCAATTTGTATATTGCGGAGGGCTGGATGCGAACTGTTCCATACCATTGTTTTTAGTTGTCACTAGTAAGAGCACAACCAATCTATATTAGGAACAAGAGGAAGTTAGTGAGGATGGAAGGCAACAACAAATACTTTGAAACATTTGTGAACCGTGGTAGAACGAAGCTTGGTGCCAACCCGAAACAGTATCCAAGAGTTGGACATTTCATGAACCCGACAACAGGAGGATCCAAAACAGGTTGACATGGTCTCTGCAGAAGACGTGAGGCCCCAACGTTCAAATTGTATCGCTCCAAACATTTGAATGCATAATCTCTAACACAGAAGAGCGGACGATGTCAGAATCCTGTAGTCAATTTGTATATTGCAGAGGGTGTGATGCCAAGTGTTTTGTACCTCTCTGTTCAGTTTTCACTACTAAGAGCTAATTTAGTATTGAAAATAATTTTTTAGATACTGTTAGATACTTGATAGGGATTGCCATCCGAAAACAATGGCAATCTCCACCCCGCTAGCCCTGGACTCCGTGTGTAAATTTGTATATCATGAGACAGGGAGTGCTTTTTGGATGAAACAAAACAATAGAAATGTAATGTTGAGTCATCCAGTTTGCAGGTTCTCTTGTCAATTTCTATATCGAAGAATTCTTGGTGCTATTTGTAGAACACGAAATAATGGAGACCCAATTTTGAGCCTGCCTGCCCGAGAACCCGCGATCCAAAATGTGGCTAGGTATGGAATGTGTAATCTATACATGGTCTATAAATCATCATGTCCATACTTTATAGTACCATAATACACAGGTACAAAAAAAGGGAAAATGACGGAGGAGTCTGCAGTGGAATTGTAGATCACACAAATTTTGAGTGGAAGACGTATATCACGGAACAAAAAACAACAGAGTTCAATTGTGCCAACTTGACAACCGCAGGCATAAAATTCACTAAGTATGAAAAGGAACAGCGACCGCGAGCCCTAGACTCTGTGTGTCAATTTGTATATCGCGTAAGTGGGAGCGTTGTTTGGAGGACACAGAACAATAGAAATGCAATGTTGAGTCAGCCAGTCTGCGGGTCCGCTTGTCAATTTGTATATCACGAAATTCTGGGTGCTATTTGTAGGGAACAGAACAATGAAGGCCCAATTTTGAGCCCACCCGCCCAAGAACCCGCGATCCAAAATGTGGCTAGATATGGAATGCGCAATCCTTACATGGTATATAAAATATAATGTCCATACTTTATAGTCCCATAATAAACGAGAAGAAAAAAAGGGAAAAAGGATGGAGGAGTCCGCAGTGGAATTGTAGATCACACAAATTTTGAGTGGAAGATGTATATCACGGAACAAAAAGCAGCAGAGTTCAATTGCACCAACTCGACAACTGTAGGCATAAAATCCACCAAGTATGAAAGTGAAAAATATGTCAACATGCCAACATTGGAACCCGTGATCATAGAAACATGACTAAGTATATAACTAGAAAGCAATAATACACAGGAACAAGACAAGGGAAAAAGGACTAAATATCTCGCAGAAGAACATCTAGTGTTTGATTATTAATGCAATTTTTTTCGAACCCCTGCCGTGTTCTCACTAGTTAAGGCATAAATTGCAGATCACAAAGGTATCTTTCGTACCACTGTGTCCAATTGTCACCAGTAAGATCATTCTTGATGTATATCAAGAAGGACGCGAAGTTGTTGGGGATGGAAAGCAACAACAGATACTTTAAACGAAGTTAATGTATACGAGGAACCCACAGTGGAATTGTATATCACAGATGTTTTGAGTGCAAGATGTATATAATGGAACGATAAACAACCGGGTTCATAAGCGCCGACCCCACAACGACGACCATAAAATTGGCTAATTATGGAAAGGAATAGCGGTCGGGTGGATCCGTCATGTGAGAATATAGATGGAGATGAAGACATGTCAGCCCGCCAACTCTGGAATCAGATACCATAGAAAGAGGACTAAGTATATATCTATAAAAACATAATGAGCGAGAAGAAGAAAAGGCCAGTTCGTATCTGCCAACCCGCCAACCACGGCCATACAATTGCCTAGGTATGCAAAGGAACAACGACCGGTCGGATTTGTCATGTGAAGATACAGATGGAAATTAAGATATGCTAGCCCACGAACCCTACAACCGCCCATCATAGAAAGACGACTAAGTATAAAACCAGAAATTCATAATGGACGGGAAAAGGAAAAGAGGAAAAGGGATAAGTATTTGAGAGTCAAAAACCTTTATTTTTCCGTTTATTATTGGCAATGTTTTTGAACCCATGTTGGGTTCTCACTAGTAAAATGAAAAATGTATATGACAGAATAGGGGACATAGGTGTTGGGTACCATGAACCCGGGGCCTGGTGGCCAGATAACTGGCTAAGTATTGGTCAAGAGAAAGGTTTGATATCTATTTCAATAGTATTCATACTAATATGTATTAGTGGAGAAAGTTTTCATATTTATTTGAATAGTGTTCATACTAATATATATTAATAATGGATTGTTTCTGTTTCAAATGTAAATGTTCTCCCAATTTGCAAGATGCTCTTTGGTTCGCAAATTTCATTGAAACCACAAAAAAATTGATTGCAAGAAGTACATAGCACAACAAGAAACATAAATTTTCATTGTGGTTTCAACGAGATAAACTCCTTATCATCTATTCAACGCGTATTTATTGCAATGACATGAGAAAACACCAACTCTCCCTAAACATCAATATCTGAATTAAATTAATTGCAATAAAAATTTGGTATGATTTAAGTAATTAAGATAGTTTCAATCGTTCCTTTATTAATGCCAAACTTTTCGAACTCCTGGTGGGTTATCAGTAGTTAAAGCATAAATTGTAGAGCACGAAAGTTGTTTGGTTGCAATATGTACATGATGAAACAAGGAACATAGTTGTTTAATACCGCAAACACAAACACAATTGCCTAAGCTTTGTCGAAGAGGAAGTTTTTGTATTTATTCCAATAGTACTAATATTAGTATATATGCACATATATTATAAAATAGAAGAAGATGCAATATATCCAACATACTGAACAGGAACATTACGTCAACACTTGAGCTGCCTTGTTGTAACTTATTGATTCATTCTAGTTACGGGACCCAAAGAATGGAAGCAAGACGGCTCCCCCAATTTCTTTCTTTAAATACAGGGCCAACACCACATAAGTATGGCTTATGAAAAAGTATTCTTAAATGTAAAATGTAAGCAACAAATAGAGAAGGGTTTATTTAAATTGAAGTAGTGGGTAGCAGAAAGAAAAGCTTGTCATCCATGTTTAACGACACGGGGGAAGAAGGTACAAAATAAAATTAAAACAAGTACCAGAGATTGGAAATTACTCTTAAAGAATAAACTAGAATTATCCTATATTCAAATAAGATGGGTTACAAAATATAGCTGAGGCTATTTGCCACAATGATTGCGATTTGGCCTGGCGTCGACCAATAAAAAATATGTACATTGATGAAGCTTCTTGACATTTTTATTGACGTTCAAACCCTTTATTTGTAAAAAACGAGTTGAATATCAATTTCGGGTTTTGTACTTAATCGGTGTTGCAAACTACACCTATCCCAGTTTTTTTAATAGCTTATCTCTTCCAGATATGGCCTTCTTACAATCGCTGGTTATTCAACATTCCATTCTTTGTCAAGTATTAATTTCCCTCTGTCGTCGAAAACTTGGGGTTTAAGGTGCTTTCCTTGCAATGTTCCCGACCCTTGACATCCGAGACAACTTAGAAATACGATTCAGGACGATCTCAAAGTGGAGGGAGTCCTTTTATGTGACAATATCTATGGCAGGGGAAAAAAATTCAAGTATGTTGTGACTGGTATTCTCCTTGTATTTGATCATCTGTTGGTTGAAAAGCTCGCCTGAAGATTTGTATGTTGAACTTCTTTTCTTTATTACAGTAAATTGGAAGAAACATCCAACCCATATGAAACATGAAAATATGTTGAGGTACATAACTTCTTTGGGCAGCACGGTTCTGGCAAGTGCATCAAATGTTGCATAACGCATCATCATAGCTCTGGAAAGTGTATCAAATGTTGGAGATCGCATAAGAATACATCTTTCTTCATAGCGGTGGTAGGTATGGCGGCCCACAGAAAGGTCTGGAATGTTTGAAGGTGACGACAAATATGTGGAATCTACAACTACATCCAGAGGAAACCGAGAAAACTTTGACAAAGAGCATGGCTTTCTGTCAAGTCATTTACCAGACCAACATGTAGCTCATAAAACTTTGAAATATAAACTTTTGTAGTGATTTTATGTCGTTTTATCCACCCATACAGTTTATGTTACCCATCTCTGGTTGCATTCACAAATGGAGTAATATTTCACGTCATCTACGGACATGACGGGCCATTTTGCAAGCCACTGTAAATGCACCACCCCCGACGAAGACAAATTCTTGTGGGATCTACAGAATTTGATACAGTTGCCAAATCTGTGTTGTTGGAAGAAGGTATATACTTCAACGAAGAACTATTTTGCACGTGACCTAAAAATCCATTACAACTCCCAACAAGAAAACAAATAAGCTCAACAAACAAATCTCCACACAGCCTTTTCAACCAACCAAATCATCGAACACAAGGAGAAAACCAACCAAAACATACCTGTTCTTTTTTTTTCCACCTCTCTGAGTTTCTCTTCTATAACAGAGTTTTTTTTTTACTCAAATCTCATATCACATAAAACCAGTCTCTCTTCTTTCATCTGGGCCTCAATCACATCTCTAAGTTGTCTTACATGTCCATCACCGGGAACATTAGAATGAAGGCACCATAAAGCGCAACTCTTCGATGATAGAGAGAAATAACAATAAGTATTTAAAAGAAATGCTCGATGATCTTTCGTAGATTTTGTGTTAATTCATTTTAATGACAGATGTTCTCAATATTTTCGCTTATTGATGCCAATCTTTTCAAATATGCACATTGAATAGTGACTAATACCACATATTAAAATTCCCATATGCCGAGCAGATTCTCAAATCTGACATCTAAGATATGCACAATATTAAAGAGGGACATGATGTCAAGGCCTGGATGACACGTTCATGGACTATGCTGAAGCTTTTAAGAAAACTAAAAGAGCGCAAACAAAAAAAATAAAAAAATAATTTTTACAAATTCAAAAATGCAGGCAAAAGAAATTACCAGATCCCATAATATTTTCATGTCTATTCATTTTAATGGGAGATGTCCTCAATCTTTCTAGTTATTAAAGCCCATCTTTTCGAACTTGTCTGGTCGATTATGACTTTTTGGGCGATAAATGGTTTTCAATTTTCTTAACCCGCAAAATCGTCAACTTGCTAAACTTTGAAAAGTTGACTAAGTATGGAAAGCTAAGTAGAATAGACAAACTCATTGCAAGCAGAGGCACAATTGTGAGTTCGAGAAGTGCCCAGTCGAATTCTAGACAAGAAAACTTGTGGGTAAAAGATGTGTACACCGAACACGACCTGTCATAGTTCGATAGAACCTATCCACGAAGTTGCGTCCATAAAACTTGCTAAGTATGCAATTGAACGACAGTCGGTCAGAATGACCACAGAAAGGCGAGAAACTATAGAGCAAGAAACACAGTTTACAAGAGGAAAATAAAAGGGAGAGAACAACTATATCGCCCACACACCAAAACCTACTCTCATAACTATGAAACCATAGTAACACATAATCCATGGAAAAAACATCACCATCTATGAAATATAGTTTGAGGTCGACAAAGTCTAGTTCAACTCGTAAGAGATCCAATTTACATCGACTGCATTTTTTTAGTACATTCTTTTATCCTAATAGTATTATATACAGACTCCATAGAAAAAAAATGTAACAAGAGATCCAATTGCGGATGCAGCATCCCAACATTGCAAACCCTAGGCAAACAAGAACAAGCACCAAACAACAACCCAATTAAGAATCACCAAAAATCCCAACTGTAGGTGCAGGACCAGAACCCTGCAAAGTTGAATCAAACAATAATAAACAACATATAGCGAAAAAATAAGAAAAAAACAACCACTCCACCAGGAATGACGCAGTTCCAATCATGATTGCAGAAACCCAAACGTGCAAAATGCAACAACACGAACAGCCAAGCAAGAACAACAACAACATGCAAATAAGCAATCAATGGAGATGCAAAAAACAAGCATGAACCAATGAACCAGCAATGTCGTTGAAGCATATAAATTTTAAAAAATGGAAAAAATGTATTGTAACGAGCCTGCTAAGTAAACATTCTACTCTACCAAGCCTGTTCAGTGAACATTTAAGTCTGTCAGAAATGCTCTGTAAACATTTAAGAAAAAAATGCAATGTGGCAGGTCTGTGACGTATCCCCAAAAAATTATTATATTTTTTGTAACAATAGCTCGAACAATAGAGAATGTATTGGAAGGCCAAACTTTGGATATGGAAGCATATCAAACATTGCCATAATTTTACCTAGCATAAAATGCTGAACCAAACATTCAGATTAATGCTATCATTAATTCATCTTTGATGAATGCATAACAAAATATATGATTAAAAAAGACATATATGATCAAATACTTTGGATATGCCAACATATATAACATTGGGAATAGAAAAGCCATAAATAAGACCTCTAATCCCTTGTCCATTCAGATCATGACAAATATGATACTTTTATATATATATATTTCGAACACCAGAGAATGTATTGGAAGGCCAAACTTTGGATATGCCAGCAAATCAAACATTGCCATAAATTTACCTAGCATAAAATGTAAACCAAACATTCGGATTAATGCTAGCATTAATCCACCTTTGACTAATGCATAACAAAATATATGATTCAAAAAGACCATATACGATAAAATACTTTGTATATGACAACATATATAACATTGGGAATAGCGAAGCCGGCAATAAGACCTCCAATCCCTTCTCCAATCAGATCATGATAAATATGGTACATTTTTTAATATATAATTCGAACACTAGAGAATGTATTGGAAGGGAAAACTTTGGATATGCCAGCAAATCAAACATTTCTATAAATTTACCTAGCATAAAATGCTAAACCAAACATTTAGATTAATGCTAGAATTAACTAACCTTCGACGAATGCATAACAAAATATATGATTCAAAAATACCATATACGATCAAATACTTTGGATATGCCAACATATATGGCATTGGGAATAGAGAAGCCGACAATAAGACCTCCAATCCCTTGTCTAATCAGATCATGACAAATATGATACTTTTTTTTGAAAATATTTGTGGTCAAAGGACAAACTAATATGAGGTCATCGATTTATCGATCGCTATAGTCCCTCTATACCTACAACAAGGACTAATAAAGTTTTTATTATATAGTAAATTTGATATTTATATATTAATTAAGTATATTAAATTGGATTACTTATATTTATTAACCAAATAATTAAGAAGTTTAAACCACTTGATTTAATCCTTTATAAATTCTTATGATAATTTTTATGAATTTTTATAATATTTTAAGAAGAATAATAAAATTTTACATCTATTAGGTCAAAGAAGAAAAACATTAGAAATAGAAAATGGGAATAACACTTAAAAAAATAAATATTTTTTATTGTGGAAATAAAAACATTTTCTTTTACATCTATTAGGTCAGAGAAGAAAAACATTGAAAATAGAAAATCGGAATAACACTTAAAAAATAAATATTTTTTATTGTGGAAATAAAAACATTTTCTTGCAATTTTTCAAAGCTAAGCACATATATTCTGAATAGAAGGAAAAGAGGCATTCAAAACATTATACACACATAAACCTAAAATGATAATTTATAATTGATGGTGTGAGGGGTTCATTGTTGTCAAGAGTTAAAAGGTTCCTCCATATAAGAAGCACTAAACTCATGAACGACATAATAAATTATTTCCATATTATTTCCAAAATTTATGGAGTTAGAAGGTTCTTCCATATTATAAGAACCACTAAACACATGAGTAACATAATAAACTAGTTCCAAAATTTAATATTATTGAAATTTAGTTTAGAGATTAAATAATAAAAATATATATCTACTTAATACATTAGAAGGGATCATTATAAACATTAAAATTGTATTGTATATATTTTGGAATTATGGAAAAATTATTTCCTAAAAATCCTTATTTTTTTGGATTCTCATTTAAAGGGTTTCCAAAATACTTAGTAAAGGTTTACTATAAACTTAGTATTCCTTATTCTTGATTTTTATATATAAGTAAAATTATATATAAAATTAATGATTATTAAAAAAATATTAATTAAAAAATTACTATACAAAGTAAACTATTTTTTTTTAATTAAATTAGTTTTTAAAAATAAAATATTTAAATAACAATATTTGAGAGTATATAAATAATTGGTTAATTTAATAATTTAAAATAAAATAAACTTAAAAGGAAAAACTTTTATAAATAAGATTAAGACTTAAAATATAAACTTAAAAGAAAATAATTTTATAAATAAAATTGAAACTTAAAATATAAAAATAATTACAAAGTTAACATAATTTTTTTTATTAAAATGATTTCAAATAAATATGTATATAGTATTATTTTTTAATATAAAAAAATATTAAATACAAAGTCTCCTAGTTTTTATTTTATTTTTACAAATATCATATAATAAAAATCCTAAATATGCAATTTAAAATAATTTTTACTTTTAAATGTTCGATAATGTATTAATTATAATAAAATATTAATATAAATTATTTTAAATTTTAAAATGTTTCATAATGTATTAATTATAATAAAATATTAATATAAATTATTTTAAATTTTAAAATGTTTGATAATGTATTAATTACAATAAAATATTAATATAAAGTAAGAGGCATGATTTTCAAAATTTAAAAATCATAAAAACCAATTAATTTTAATATTTTTTATTTTTTAATTCTAATAATAAAAAACAATTAAATTAAAATTTATTTTTTATGTTTTAATTCTAAATTTTATTATAATAACAAATTCATTTATATTATTATTATTATAATATCAACTTCAATTATATATTTACTAAAATAAAAAAATGAAATCTAAAAATTTAGTAAGATTAAAATCCCAGTCAAATTCATATCTTAAAAAAATAATTCTTATTTTCTATTATAGTTTAAAGAATAACCTTATCGTAACTACAAAATTATTTATATAATTAATCGATTTATAAATTACAAATATTAAAAGTTTGAAAATCATTTATATAATATTAAATTATAAATTATAAATATTAAAAATTAAGTGTGGTATAATGTGTAAGTTATAAGATAAATTGTAAATTAAAGGAAAGAAAAATTACTAGTTAAATCTTAAAATATATGAGATATAATATCTACGTTATAAATCAAATTAAGATAAATTATAAATTAAATTAAAGCTAAACTATTACTTAAATCTTAAATATTTTAAATATATTCTTATATAAATAATTTTATAAAATATGAATAAAAAAATAAAAAAATTTAGTTTTTTTTTTTTTTTAATTTAAAAATTGAAATAACAATCAAAAACATAAAAAAAATAAAAAAATCTATAATAAATCATAAACATCAAAATTATAAATAGAAGTAACAAGAAAAAACAATAAAAATTAAAGAAATTTAAATTCTAAATAATAAAATTTAATTTCCAATAACAAATCATAAAGATAAAAAAATTGAAGTAACAAGAAAAAACAATAAAATTTAAATAATTTCTGATAAAAATAATTTTATAAAATATGAATAAAATAATAGTAAAAATTAGTTTTTTTTTTCAAATTTAAAAATAAATAAAACATAAATTAAAAAAAAAAATTAAAAATTAAAAAAACAATAAAATTTAATTTCCTATAATATAATCATAAAAATAAAAAATTGAAATAACAAAAAAAACAATAAAATTTAAAACAATTTAATTATTAAAAAAATTTAATTGCAGAATAAAAATTGGAATGCTAAAGATTGATTATTGATATTGTCATTACCTTTTCAACACCTCAAATCAATATGATCAAAACTCCAATCATAATTATCTATATAATATTAATTACTCTTTTTATTTTCATTTAGAATCCTCTGCCTCTCTCTTATACGTAGTAAAAAACAAGTAACTACGTCAAAGCCAAAACTTCCAAACCAATAGGGAAGCACACAAATTATTAACAAATAAAATAAACAAATTATTATTGATTCTCCCATTGCCTTTCCAACCCCTCAAAACAACACAATAAAAAACTCCAATCATCATTAACCACCGAATATTAATTATTCATTGTATTTTCCTATGTTTATATTGCAATCATTTGCGTGTCTCTTTTATAGTGCCTTTCCAACCCCTCAAAACAACACAATAAAAAACTCCAATCATCATTAACCACCGAATATTAATTATTCATTGTATTTTCCTATGTTTATATTGCAATCATTTGCGTGTCTCTTTTATAGGTTTTACTTGACAAGTGATTACGCTAGAGCAAACACGTCCAAACCAATAAGTGTAAGAAGATATATTACTAACAAATAGAATACAATGTTAGAAAAATATCACCACGTGTTTAAGAAGTTTTGAAACGGGATGACTTATAGAAGTTAATAAAATATCCAAATTAATCATTATAAGAAATATTGATGAAAATAATAAATTAAGTGGTTGAGAATAATAAAGTATTAAAAATTGTTGAGACATAATAATAATAGTAAGGATTTTTTAATAAAATTTTGTTAATATGACATAAATAATGATAATAAAGTAAAATAAATAAATTGAATAGGTAAAGAGAAAACAAATATATAAGTATTTAGGGTTATGAAAATGATGAAATTAAGAGAACAATTATATTGAGAGGAAAATAATTAAAGCCAAAAGATAAAGAGGAAGGAAATGATGGATACAATTGTATAACTGAAAACTAAACAAATGTAGCTTAATGATAAAGGTGATGAATGGTGGGGTTTCTAGGTCTTGAAAAGTTTGTAACCATTTTGGCTATTAAAATTATTAGGATGTTTTTCAATTCATGGATGGGGCTAGAGGAGTAATAAAGGGTTGAGGCTAGAATTTTATTTTGGTTAAATAAAATGAGGTGCTTGGATTTAAAGGCTTGTGCATCTTGTTAGATTTATCTTTAGGAGCTCTACATTGTTGTTTGAGGGTTTTAACAAGGTTTTGATGTTCTTCTTAGCAAGAGTTTTGAGACATGTTATGTGGTGCCAATGATATAGGGAAGGGAGATGAGAGCACAAAGAGGGGATGGGAATGAGGACATTTTTGGTTTAGGTTTTCTAGCCGAGTGGAAGACTTGTTTTATTTGAGAGAGAGGGAGGGTGGCCATTAGAAAGAAAGGTCTTAGTTAGGTGGGATTTTTCCTTTGTGAGGAATTGAGGGGGAGGGGAAAATATGTCATTGGCTTGATTAATCAAATTTTTAAGGATAACATATTTTTGAGCTCGGTGATGGTGGGAAAAAACATGAAATTATCTATCGGTATGAGTCTTCCAAAAAGGGGGTGGAGTTGTCTTTCTAGGTTTTCATAGTCAATTGGATGCGAGGGGAAAGGATATTAAGATTGTTAAAGAAAGAGATCAATTTGGAATGCCCATGAGGCCAAATAACAAATGTGTCATCTACAAATTGGAACTAACATTGGGTTTGAGATCAAAGGTATTTAAGGCTAAAGACTCAAAATGTTCCATAAATATATTAGAAACCACTAGCAATAAGAATGACCCCATGGTTGTACCTTTGGTTTGTTCATGTTGGTTTGAAGAACCGATGCCTCAACACACAACACCATTGATTTGTGTTCTATATTAAGATAGAGATATATTTGCAAAGAAGATGTGTTAATATAACTAACAAAGTACCCGTAACTATAGACAAATTAATCAACCAAAGTAACTAGGTTATTCTAACACTCCTCCTTAATTACATCCTTTGAATTCTTCAACATCTATCACTCTTTAATTCTAGCTATGAAATTTAGAAAAAACATCTATTGCTAATGGATTTATGAATATGTCATCCAATCAATCTTGTGATTTACATGTTTCCGCAAATCATTTCATGTTGTTATAGGTGTGGGTGTTTCCTTGAAACTTTTCATTGTTGTCTCAACACTACCTTGAAATTTTTCATTGTTGTCTCAACACTACCTTGCAATTTTTCATTGTTGACTCAACATTGTCACTAGGTTCGGTTTGTCTAGGATTTCTTCAGTATGGACTTCATCTTTGAATTTGATTCTTGCTTTATCTTTGAACTTCCTTCTTCCTTACTTTTGTAACTATAGAAAACATAGATGTCCATATAGAAAGAAATCCATCTACATCTACATGGGTAACATTTCTTCGAGAATTATTTTTACATACATGGTTCATAAAAACATTAAACTCCCCCTTAATCATAACTTGGTCCTAATCATCTCACATTCAAGGATTCCAATTCTTTGATTCAACATCAAGCTAACATCCACCCTCATACCTACCAAGTTGTTCATTCCACAACTTGATGATACATCCTCTATATGCACAAGAGAGATACACCATGGGCTATGGTGCTACCTATATTCTTGACTAACCAGGCTTACAACAATCTTGTAAAAATCAACTTACATCTTGTAAAAATAAACCCGTATATGGATAGAATTGATATACCTTTATAACTAGGACAAAAAATCTCTAAGGTGTCATTACAACCTATCATGCACTCCCTCATTACAACATTTCATGTCATGTACAACATTTCAATACTTGGATTGTCATCCTGTTTGATCTCCATCTCTTGCCAATACCTTCTCTCCATAGCTTCATAGTGGATTCTTATATTCACGCGTGACTCTTAAATATTATCTTACCAAAAATATTTGTTGCAGATATAGTCTGTGTGCCTTCGTCGACTCACCATGAAAATCCTCAATCTCTTTGCTTTGTTGGAGACCTTTCTTATGGACTTCCTTTTTTGAATGACCATCGAAAAAGTCAATATTATTTATGGATATCTTTCAATCTCTTTGCTTTGTTGGAGACATTTCTTATGGACTTCCTTATTTGACTGACCATCAGAATCCTCTTTGAATGACCATCGAAATCCTCAATCTTATTTATGGAGATCTTTCTTATGGCTAAACTTTTCTTGGGATCTTTTCACCCAATGGTTTTGCGGTGCATATATCTTTTTCTTAAGGATAAACTTTATTCACTTGGGATCTTTTCACGTAGTGGTTATTGCACTTTCTTCTCTTTTTTATCTCCACTTCGATCCTTCCTTTATCAGTTCACTTCCCGCAATGATCTGTCAATCTTTCCTTTATCACTCCACACAGTGATAGCTTTGGTCTCTTGCAATGATTCTTTTGCTGCTCAACGATTCTACTGATCCTTTCTTTTTCCATTCATACGATCTACCAATATTTCACTTGTTATCTTTTCACCTAGTGATTCTTTTTTATCTTAACACTTCACGCTTCTTGCTAACTATATGGAAACTAAACTATTTTCTTACAGAAAAGAAGTTTTTCTTGCCTTGCAAACTTCTTGGTTGGTGTTGCGGACCAAATCCCTTCTCCACTCCACACAATTACACAATCTTGCTCATAGAAAAGTGATTCTTCTTGCCCTATTTCAGACTATCAAACCCTTCTTTGCTGACTGTGTTCTGGTAGAAACTTTCTTTCTTAATCGCCCGATGCTTTCTCAAGGATTCTTTGACATTATCTCCTTGAAAAATTTCCACACAAATCTTTCTTACTGAGCGTTATTCTTCCTTGGATGCTATCTTGTAGATTGTACAACTTGACTATTCTTTGCTAACTCTTCACGGCTTCTGCTCAATGATCCTTTTCTTAATTACTCTTATCTCATTGAAAGATACTCCTTCTTCATCTATTGGCTATGTTGGCCTGTACTATGAAAACTATTCTTTCTCCTCTTATTCAGAATGTGGGAAACTCAGCCCAGATTCTCATGTGCGTGGAATCTACTCCTCCTTCATCCTTTTCAGCATGTGGAAAACTCTACCCAGATTCTCATGTGCGTGGAATCTAGTCCTCCACCCTTTTCAAGCATGTATTTGTCACAATATCTCAATACGACGACCCTTGATTTCTCGCTCTTGTTTCATTGAAATTATTTGAGTCGATGTCTCTTGAATAGGCACTGGTCACCTTCGTAGTAAAATAACAACAACGACGTCATTCGAGACCTACTTCTAATGTCTTTCAAAGTATAACTGACGGTGAAATATGCCATATCACCGATTGCTACTTCTATATTTGTTTGTCAAGTTATCAGATTTATTTGGCTTTCCAGTCGTCTCCCCTAGGACCTCCAGTACCG
Source organism: Picea mariana (assembly GCA_032191745.1). Lineage (NCBI taxonomy): Eukaryota > Viridiplantae > Streptophyta > Pinopsida > Pinales > Pinaceae > Picea > Picea mariana. The sequence goes on from JASDQU010100177.1 coordinate 173,572, forward strand.
ACTACTAATAAATACATGTTGAAGGGGCTTGCTAATCCATTGTTGCGTGCAATCTTCACAATTTTTTTTTTTTTTCTTAATTTCTCCTTCTTACATTTGTAATCCTGCTTTTATAGGATATTATGGGATAGACTCCATTTTTCTCAAGCAATGTTTTGTTATGCACTATACTACCTCATAAGCGTCCATATCCTTGGGTCCTCAGGTTCCAACATCCTGTCATCGATTCCTGGCATCCCAATTCCTGGATGACTCCTTGGGACCGATAAAGAATTTCTAGCTACACAAGGCATAGATTCATCATGCTGTTGCACTGACCAGAGCATCATTTATGCACTGACCAGAGCTTCATGGATCGACCAGAGCATCATCATTCCTAGACTGACTTTAGCTTCCTGCATTGACCATAGGTTAATGACTACCCTAGGTTAATGACCAACTAGAGCTTCTTTCTATCACTGACCGTACCTTTTAGGCAATGAGTATACAACCCAGCAGTAAGGTAGAGCAGTAAGGGTTGTAAGGTAGGGAAGGTAAGTATGCTAGACGAAGTAATGGCTCTTCAAATGTTATTGGATCTTTCAGATAGACTAGAGATGTGCTAAAAGTAGGAACATGCTAACCTATTCTGGATCTACTGAATCTTTACCTAGGAGAGATACTACGGGCTTTGCCCTTGCCTTCGTCTAGGTGTCAACTCAGATGCTTATACTTTTTGGTTTCCATGTAGGTCTGTGGGCAGAAGCATTACTTTAAGTCCCAATGATTGCGAAGCTAGTTGCAGTAGTAGCCAAGGCAGTTTACCTTACTGGCCCAGAACCTATGAATTGAGTGGAGTCAGATCCCGCTAAAGAGTCATAGCCCATTTAAGATTAAGCTTGGTGTTTAGGTATAAGAGCTTGCTGAATAAAGGCGAGAAGGAGCAATTGAAATGACCTTTGCATGTGTTTTATTGCTAGTTGACCTAGGCTATGGTAACAGAGTTGATAGCGTCCCGCTAGAGAGTCGAGAGTCGAGCCCAGACGTGTGAGCTCTAGAGCTCTAGTACTAATTGTTGGTTTGCATAATACTAATTTTTGGTTTGGAGAACTGATGCCCAAACACACAACAACATTGATATGTGTTTTATATTAAGATAGAAATATAGTTACAAATAAATTACATTAATATAACTATCAAGCAAATTAATCAAAAACACTAATTAAGTTATTCGAGTTCATAGAAAACGCCTTTGAAAGCAAAGAAGGTAAAAGAGAGACAAATTTATATTAGGTTAAGAATTTCAGAAGGCAAAAGAGAGACAAATTTCCATTAGGTTAAGAATTTCATGGTCTACGAGGAGGGTCATTGTATTAAATCCGAATTAATGTGCCTAAGCAAGTAAAGCACTGGTATATCAACATGACACGGGAACTCCAATCATCACGGATGGTTGTTGATCACAGCTTCGCTCTCAAAATAAATTTTACATGGCTTGCACATGAACGAAAACATTACAAAAATCAAGAGATAGTCGACCATGACTCATATATTGGAGGAAAGATGAGCGGACGAACCACAGTGTTAGCGAACTCCACCAGCTACGCAAAACAACTGACAATTTAAGAGAAGGCATTAAAAATCAACAGACACAGACATGATACATAGCCGATGTGGGAACAACATGTCAAGTCACTAAACCTCACTACAATCATCCCGGAAAACAGACCCATAATGGAGTGGACCACCAATATTCTTGAAAATAATCGAGAGATAGAGAAAAGCGCGCCCTAAACCAGTACAAATAAAAAATGAAGGGCACAAAGAAAATAAACAACATAGATCTAGAGAACCATGGTTGTAATATTTTAACCATGAATGGATAATATTTTGCCATAAAATCCGAAAAGATGCTTATGAAAACAAAGAACATGGCTTTGCAAAAGGGCAGGGTTACTCTAGACTAGCATACATCTTAAGAAAATAATTTCCTATAATATTTAAATTAAAAGATAATCCAATAAAAAAAACCAATCTTATAACAAATGCTTTATTTTTTTCACAGAAAAATCTTTATTTATTAATTTTTTTTATCTTAAATTCTTATTTTAATTTAGATTTATTTTTTTTGCACATACGCGATCGTTCGTTGAGAGTGCAAACTTATTTCGATGCAGTAATTTCAGCATGTCTAAACCAAACCCTAGGGGATGCAGAAAAATTTAAATACCCAAAACAGAGACACATGCCAAAGAGCTAATTCCAGGAGCAGGGACACATGACAAAGAATTTAAAATACCCGATTCATGAAGTGAAGACAGTGGGGTAATGAGTCGAAAGAGACATCCAAAACACCCAACAACTATAGCCCAATACCCGCACCAACTTACAAGAGACGAATAGTGAAGGTCGGGTCAAATTGGGGAAGAAGGAAAATTTATGCCGAGGAAATGCAGATCACTAATCTAGCAGCATTGCTGGTAAGGATGTGAGAAGGCATGGGGAAATATTATTTATAGGGATCGAAAGGATTGATAGGAAGGTTCAAGACATGGGCAGACTAGAGACGGAAGTAGTGGCGGATGGGTAAAGGGATATGAAAACGCAAGTACAAAAAACCATTTGATGACACGGAACTAATAGGTCTCAAACAGGATATTCATTGTTGTGCAAGTAACTCGTATTCTAAACGTTTTACGAACGAAATGATTAAATTTGGCAAAAAAAATTGTTAGAAATTTGGTAAAAAAATTGTTAGATACATATATTTGGCAAAAAATTGTTAGATCCTCAGATTTGATTTGAATGATTATTTTTGTATAATCTAAGTGTCTCAAAAGTGATTAAACAAAGTGGTTGAACATGTTGAATCCATTTCTACATTCAAAAATAAATTTTAAATAATAAAAAATAATGATTTTAAACGTTTTACGAAATGATTAAGTTTGGCAAAAAAATTGTTAGATACATATATTTGGCAAAAAATTGTTAGATCCTCATATTTGATTTGAATGATTGTTTTTGTATAATCTAAGTGTTTCAAAAATGATTAAACAAAGTGGTTGAACATGTTGAATCCATTTTTATATTCAAAAATAAATTTTAAATAATAAAAAATAACGATTTCAAACGTTTTACGAAATGATTAAATTTGGCAAAAAAAATTGTTAGATACATATATTTGGCAAAAAATTGTTAGATCCTCAGATTTGATTTAAATGATTATTTTTGTATAATCTAAGTGTTTCAAAAATAATTAAACAAAATGGTTGAACATGTTGAATCCATTTCTACATTCAAAAATAAATTTTAAATAATAAAAAATAACGATTTTATATAAATTTATATCCAAAATTCCAAGTTAAAAACAATTTAGTAAAATAGTCCAACAATGCATGAAAGTGATATAACAACCGATAAACTTTTGCTTGTGATATGGATACGTCACCAAAATATTAATGCAACTGAGAAACTTTTATTGTGATATGGATACTTCACCGAAATATTAATGTGTACCACGTGCTTTTTAATACATTTGAATAGGGTTACGTGTAACCTACCTTAACCTACCTTCCATGAAATTCACATTATTAATTTCTTATTCCAATATTTTTAAAAACAAAAATAAATGTACTTACAACAAAAATTACAATACCAAAATAAGGTTTGGATGTCCAATTGTCCGACCAAATAATTAAATCTTACAACAAGAGGAACACATAGTGAGAGAGTGTTCATTAAACTTAATTAATTTATAGAATTCCATTACATTTATAGTTAAATAGAGGATTAGATCAAACTCCTAATATTGTGGATCTAAAACTACCCACAAATTAAATGTGTTGAAGGACATTTTAAATTCACAATTAATTCTAGAAGTTTTTACATTATTCCAACATTTCCCTTTCATGGAGAAATGAATTTTCTACAACACCTAACTTGCTTCTAAAAACTTCAAACTTGAGTTTACCAAGAGGCTTAGTAAATATATCAGCCACATTATCATTTGTATTACAAAAGATGAAATTAATTTCCTTTGATTCAATCTTCTCTCCCACGAAGTGGTGTTCTAGCTAAATTTGTTTTGATCTTGCATGATATATTGGATTTTGTGCCAATTTGATAGCACTTTGATTATCACAATTGATGCATGATGGACCATTTTTCTCCTCTTCAACTTCTGTAAGAATTCTCTGCAGCCAAACAACTTCACATGTAGCATTAGTCAAGGATTTATACTCAGATTTTGTTGACGACAAATAAACAGTAGGTTGCTTCTTGCTACTCCACGATACAACCCTCGATCCTATATGAAATGCATAGCCTAAGGTGGATTTTCTATCATTGGGATTTCCTGCCCAATCTGAATCAGAAAAACCTGTCATTTCAACATCAGATTCATCAGTATACATAATACCAAAATTTATTGTTCCTTTCAAGTATCAGAGAACTTTCTTTGCAGATTTACAGTGGCTTTGACTAAGGATGTTGACTGATTATGCAATGTTTGGTCTGGTAGTGGTGAGGTAGTTCAAACTTCCCACCAACTAACAATATAAAGTATTATCTTCCTCTTTAGTTCCATCATCACTATATAACTTTGCATTCTATTCTAAGGGAGTTGACATTGCTTTACATTCACTCATATTGAACTTTCTAAGAATTTATTTTTTGTATCTACTTTGAGTCATTAATGTTTTACAAGACTCTCTTCAAACCTCAAGTCCTAAACAATAACGCAATTTGCCAAGATCTTTCATTTCAAATTCTTGAGACAACTGACTTTTAATCTCTTCAATTAACTTGCATGCATTTTCTGTAATAATGAGATCATCCACATATAAAGATATTAAAGAAACATTTCATTCTTCATCTTTCTTAAAATACAGGTTAGGATCATTTTTTATTTTCACAAACCCATTCTAATAAAAAAATGTATCTATCTTTACATACGATGATCTTGGTTCCTATTTCAAACCATATATGGCTTTCCTTAACCTACAAACTAGATGCTCCTGTCCCTACTTGAAAAACCTTCCAAGATGAACTAAATAAACCTCTTCCTTTAAATCACCATTTAGAAAAGATGACATCTAACTGATGTATTTTTCAATTATGTTTTGTAGCCAAGGAAATCAATACTCTAATTGTATTTAATTTAGCTACTGGTGCAAAAGTATCATCGTAATCAATTCCTTCCTTTTGTGAATATCCTTTTGTAACTAATATTGCCTTATATTTATCAATGCTACCATCTGCCTTAAATTTAGATTTATAAAACCATTTGCTTCCAATAGTGACTTTTTTTTTCAGACAGTTCAACTAATTCCCATGTGTGATTTTTCATAAGGGAGTCATATTCATCATTCATAGCATTTCTCCACTCTTCATGTTCTTTTGCTTGTTCATAGTTCACAGGTTCTATGACATTCATTACATGGGACATCAATGCATAATATTTATACCTTATAGGTGGTTGAGTTTTTCGTGATGACCTCCTTGGTCCTTCATTGCTTCCATCTCATCTCCTCCTTTGTGGTGACTCTTCTCCACTTGATCTATCATGATTGCTTGAAGTGTCCATACTTCTTTTATTCCATTCCCAAACTTGTACCTGTTCTTGTTCATGTTTAACCATTGCATATATTTTGACATGCTCATCATTATTATTATGTCAACCATAATCGTCATTCATTTTATTACCTCTCTCTGCATTCTCATGAAACACCACATATCTACTTGCAAACAATTTATGTTAATTGGGATCAAACAATTTGTATGTTTTTTTATCAGTACAATACCCAATAAAAACACACTTGATTGATTTTGCATCAAGTTTTCTTCTCTCATCCTTTGGAATATGTGCAAAGGTAGTGGATCCAAACACTCTTAAATAAGTGACATCATGTTTATAACCATGAAAAACCTCAAATGGGTTTTTAAAATCTAATTTCCTAGTTGGACTTCGATTTTTTAAATAAACAACAATATTAATAGCTTCTACCCAAAAACCATTAGAAAAGTTTTTACCTTGAAGCATATTGTGAGCACATTCCACTAGTGTTTTGTTACTTTTTTCAACGACGCCATTTTGCTAAGGCCTATGAGGTACTGTAAATTGTTGTTGGATTCCATTAAATTTACAATAACTTTTAAATGTTCCTGATGTATATTCACCACCCTAATCATATCTGATAATTTTCATACATTTTCCTGTCTGTTTTTCAGTTATAGTTATGAATTCTCTAAAGTGCTCAAATATATCACTTTTTCTCCTTATGAAATAGTCCCATGTATATCTAGATCTATCATCAACAAAAATAAGAAAATAGGAAGCACCACCAAGTGACCTAGTTTGCATAGGTTTTCATACATCAGTACTAATTAATTCAAGTATATCTGTTTGTCTTTTCTCTGTATGTATGGGAAACTCCTCTCTATGTTTCTTACAAAGTGCACACACTTCACATGGAAAATGATCATTCTTCATAACATGAATACCTTATACCATTGTTTTTCTTTGAAACAATATCAAATCATTGGAATTTAGGTGCACATAACTGTAGTTCCATAACTCTTATGTTGACATTCTTGTGGATACCAATGCAACATGATGATTCATTGTCACATCCAAATTATACAATCCACCAACTCTAGTACTTGTGGAAACAATCCTGTAGTGATCCTGGATGTTAAGCCCTAATATTCGCTCATTACCCCTTAATTGGGGAATATTACATTAGTAATGTTATTTTATTTATGTCGGCTTTATTCCATTAGTTGTAATTATACCTCCTAGTCTCCTATATATACCAAGGAGACATTTTCATTTGGAATCATCTTGTACTTGAACATTTATGTGGGGTAAAATGAGGTTTCCCCCTCGAAGAGGCTTATTATCTGAATTTCTCTCTTTTTCAAGGCTTTGAGTACTTATTCTGAGGTTTTTCTATGCTATATTGATATTTGGTTCTTAACATATGGTATCAGAGATTAAGGTCTTGGGGTTTCGCTGCTACATCTGAAACACCATAGAATTTTCGCTATAACTTTGTTTCTACAATGATTCAGAATGAACGACATGGAGGATATTTAGTAGATGGATCAAGGTAGTTTGGGTCAAAAATTCAGCGCCTGAGGCCTTATACTTTCGGAGATATATCCTTTGTAAGATAGGGTTCTGGAATCATCCTGAATTGAGTTATTGCTCAATTTTCACTATAAAATCTTTTCTGTAAAGTTTCAGACCCTGAACTCCAGAGGATATTCTCAGAAATTAGTGAGGTATCTATGGTAGCAGTTTCAGCATCTGTTTCATCGTACATTTGTATATACACCCTATGGAAGATAGGGTATCTCACTAGTCCTATTGACTAGTCTCAAGAAGGTGTTTTGGGTAAAACAATCATAAATTATTCCTAGAGTATCGAAAGTGAGTGAGACTAGTTGCATTGGATAGTCGACAGACCGTAGTAGTTCTGGTACAAGTTTTAGAATTTTATATCAATTATTTTGTGTGGGGCACGCTATACAAGTGATATCTCTTGGAAAGGCCAAAAATCAACAAGTTGTGGGGAAGTTACCGTAAATTCCACTTGTCACATCCAATTTTTATCAGACCTGTGGCATTGAAGAGAAGAAATATCGAATAACTATAAAAATAAAAGTTCATACTCAGAAGGGCCAAAATTTTAGAGATGCAATAAAAGGAATATTTTCTAGCATAACCACCTCAAAATCAAGGTTTAAAGTGATACTTGGCCAACATGCCACCAAAAAAGGGAACTTATACACCAAATAAGCCTCCAGACAATCCTACTTGGACTCTTGATGAAGGTGAAGAAATGCGTAGGGACATAAATGATTTACAAAAGAAGACAGTAAGAAAAGATGAACTACAAGAGATGATGGATTCAACAGAAGCTAAGTTTGAGGCAATAAATACTAAGATGGACGCTTTAAAAGGGGAGATCATGGAAGGATTGAAAAATTTCCTAATAGAGAGGAAACCTGAAAGTGAAAATGTATCCCATGAAATTCATGATGAGAACACAAGGAAGGTGAATCAAGAATGGAGAAACTCCAACTTTGGGTTGAAGACCAACCATGTTCCCAAGATCGATATGAGGAAGTTTGATGGCAAGGACCCAATCACATGGATACTTCAGATGGAGCAATTCTTTAATCTACATAATGTGCCACATACACGAAAGGTATGAATTGTTTCTTTATATTTAGAACCCAATCAATTTGTATGGTATCGATGGCTTTGTTCTCGCAAATCACGTGTCACTTGGAGAATTTTCATGGAAGAAATGATAACACACTATGAGGATACAAGAGGCAATACCTTCTTTAGCCAATTGATAAATCTCAAGAAAAAGGGTTCAGTTACCAAACACATTGAAAACTTGCAAAGATTGAATATAAAGGTAACATATATTCTAGATGAGCACTTGATTGATGTATTCATAGGAACTTTAAAGGATAACATTCAACATCAGGTTCACCTTTGGGAACCTAAATCATTGGAGAATGCATTTAAGGTGGCAAGAAATGTTGAAAGTAAAAATATGGCTATGGATACTAGAAGGACCAATCCTAACATCTATAGAGAGAATAATGATCCTTCTTTTAAAAGACCTCAACCTACAAGGTTGACAACTCAACAATTGGAGGAAAGAAAAGAAAAAGGTTTATGCTTTAATTGTGACATCAAGTACAGTAAGGGACATAAGTGTGGTGAGAAGAAATTATTCTACATATATTGTGAAGAAGAAGAAGAAGAAGAAGAAGAACCATCTCAAGATGAAAATGTAGAAGCAATTTCGTCTGAAGAGTTGACTCCCACAATATCATGTAATGCATTGGATGGAATTATCACTCCTCAAACCCTCAAGATCGAAGGATACTTCAAAAAGAAAAAGGTAATAGTCCTAATTGATTCTGGCAATACTCATAATTTCATTCACTATAAATTAGCCAAAGCTCTCAATTGCTTTGTATATCCAGTGCCAGAGTTTCAAGTAATGATTGCAGTTGGAGGAACTATCAATTGCTCAGGAAAATGCAATAAGATCAATCTTACTATGGGGGAATAAGTAATGAATAGTCCAATTATTTCTATACCCATGGGTGGTGTTGATGTTGTACTAGGAATCCAATGGTTACAATCATTAGGAACAATGGCTTTTAATATTCAAGAACTTTTCATGAAATTTTCATTGGAAGGAAAAGAAATTGAGTTAAGAGGTATCATAGGGAAACCCAGTAATCTGATAAGCTCTAATGGCATGACAAAATTATTGAAAAAGGGGTATCAAGGCATTATTGCACAACTATGCTCACTAGATGTTCAAACATATAAGCCATCTATTCCTCCAGATCTCCAAGGGATCATTGATAAGAATCCCAAAGTATTTGAAGATATTCCCAAAGGTCTTCCACCCACTCAAAATCAAGATCATGAAATTCACTTAATTTCTGAGAGTGTTCCTCCTAACATCAGGCCATGCAGATACCCTTATGCCCACAAGAGTGAAATTGAGCGCATGGTTGAAGAAATGTTAGAGGCTGACATTATTAGACCTAGCCAAAGTTCTTACTCTACACCAGTGGTAATGGTATTCAAGAAAGATAGCTCATGGCATATGTGTCCATATTATAGAGAGATCAACAAGATCACTATTAAAGATAAGTTTCCCATTCCCATCATTGACGAATTGTTAGATGAACTAGATGGAGAAAAATATTTCACAAAATTGGATCTTTGTTCAGGGTATCATCAGATTAGAATGAAGGAAGAAGATATCCCCCAAAAAACATTCCAAACTCATGAAGGCCATTATGAATTTTTGGTCATGCCTTTTGGCCTTACACATGCACCTTCCACATTCCAAGGGTTGATGAATTCCATTTTCAAGACCTTCCTTCAAAAATTTGTGTGAGTATTTTTTGATGATATGCTAATATATTACAAGTCTTGGGAGGATCATGTGTGACATGTTGACAAGGTGATAAAACTACTAAAAGAGCAACAACTATATGCCAAACCATCCAAATATTTCTTTGGAGTGAAGGAGGTAGCGTATTTGGGTCATATTGTATCTCATGAAGGTGTCAAGGTGGACCCTAACAAGATTAAGGCCATGATGGACTGGCCGATTCCCAAAACATTGAAGAATATTAGAGAATTTTTGGGTTTGACAAGTTACTACCGCAAGTTTGTTTGGCACTATGGAAGAATAGCAACACCTTTAATGGCACTAACTAAGAAGGATGCATTTTCATGGACTCTAGAGGCAACTAAATATTTTGAACAACTTAAAGAGGTCATGTGAAAATATCCTGTCTTGACCACTCCAGACTTCACAAAAACCTTTATTGTGGAATGTGATGCCTCGGGAAATCGAATTGGTGCTGTCCTAATGCAAGAAGGAAGGCCCGTGCCTTTTGAAAGTCTAGCACTCAAGGGAAAGGACTTACACAAACCCATTTATGAGAAGGAAATAATGGCAATACTACATGCATTGAAGAAATGGCCTCCTTACCTAATAGGTAGGCACTTCAAGGTCAAGACAGATCATGATAGTCTTAAATACTTCTTGGAACAAAGACTATCTTCAGAAGAACAACAAAAATGGGTAACCAAGATATTGGGTTATGATTTTGAAATTGTCTATAAAAAGGGGAAGAAAAATGTTTTGGCATATGCACTCCCAATAAAGGATGAATATTTTCAAGCCCTTCTCTGTGCTATCTTGATCATACAACCCGATTGGATAATAGAAGCAAGGGATGAATGGAAGAATGATGACAAAGTGTGGACTCTCATTCAAAGGTTGCAACAGGATTCTAGTGCATCAGATACATTTACATGGAAAAATGATTCACTATGGTACAAAGATCACTTATATTTATGTAATAACTCCCAACTAAAAAAAAAGGTACTATTGGAATTGCACACCTCTTTAGTAGGAGGGCACTCGGGATTTTTGAAAACCTACCATAGAGTCAAGAATAATTTTTTTTGGGATGGCCTTAAAACTGATGTTCAAAGGTTTGTGGCAGAATGTTTGGTTTGCCAACCAAATAAGATGGAAACAATTAAGACCCCTGGTCTTTTACAACCTTTAGCCATCCCAAATCAGCGCTCGGAGGAGGTTTCCATGGATTTCATCACAGGGTTACCGAAGTCTGAAGGAAAGAGTGTCATCATGGTCATTGTTGATAGATTGACCAAGTATGCACACTTTTGTGCACTCTCTCATCCTTTCAAAGCTAGTACAATTTCTAACGCATTCATGGAGATAGTTCAAAAGCTACATGGCAGCCCAAAGATTATTGTAAGTGACAGAGATCCCATCTTCACTGGACATTTTTGGGCATAATTATTTTCTTGTTTGGGTACTCAATTGGCTCATAGCTCATCCTATCATCCTCAATCTGATGGACAAATCGAGATAGAGAACAAATTTCTGGAAGGATACCTTCGTTGCTTTGTCTCTGATAAAAAAACATAATAGTTCAAATGGCTACCCTTGGTAGAATGGTGGTATAACACTTCCTTTCATACTGCAACAAAAATGACACCACTTATGGCACTCTATGGATACCGCCCTCCTTCCATCACTTCTTCTCTAAAATAAAAATCTAAGGTTCAAGCAGTGGAAGATCAAATCAAGCATCAACAACAAGTTCTCCAAATCTTAAAGGACAACCTGACCATGTTATAGAATCACATGAAACAACAAGTAGATCAACATCATAGTGAAAGAATTTTTGAAGTAGGGGATTGGGTGTTTTTAAGATTACAACCATACAAACAAATGTCCCTCAAGAAAGCGAAGAAGGATAATAAATTATCACCAAAGAACTATGGCCCTTATAAGGTGTTGCAAATGATTGGTAGTATGGCATACAAATTGGAGTTGCCTCCATCTTCACGAGTACACCCAGTTTTCCATGTTTCATGCTTAAACAAGGTTATAGATGACAAGATCCCAGTTCAAACTATATTTCCAGAACTTGACGAGGAAGGAAAAATCATATTTGATTCTGAAGCCATCATTGACACAAGAATTTGCCAGCTGAGGAATAGATCCATTTCAGAGTATCTCATTAAATGGAGGAAACTATCGGTTGAAGATTCCACTTGGGAAGATGAGTATTTTATACAGAAGCATCTAGAGTTACTCAAGCGTTGCAGACAACACTTGTCTCAAGGGGAGGGGCATGTTAAGCCCTAATATTGGCTTATTACCCCTTAATTGGGGCATATTACATTAGTAATGTTATTTTATTTGTGTCGGCTTTATTCCATTAGTTGTAATTATACCTCCTAGTCTCCTATATATACCAAGGAGACATTTTCATTTGGAATCATCTTGTACTTGAACATTTATGTGGGGTAAAAGGATGTTTCCCCCTCGAAGAGGCTTATTATCTGAAATTCTCTCTTTTTCAAGGTGTTGAGTACTTATTCTAAGGTTTTTCTATGCTATATTGAGATTTGGTTCTTAACAATGGATATCTTTTACAACACACCTTGACTTACAAAATTCCACTGCTAAATTATTACCAGTGATAGTTGAAACATATATTAAATTCTTTTTAATTCTAGGAACATACATCACATCATGAATTTGTCTCAATTGTCCATTAGTTAAGTTCACACTTATTACTCCATAGCCCTAGAATTTATGTGATCTGTTATCTCCTAAGTAAATGTGTGTGCCATCAATTTTCTCATAATATTCATCATACCATTCTTTAGTGTAGGTCGTATCAGTTGATGCACTAAAATATATGAACCATGCATTCTCATAATCAGTTTAAATAGACAATACAACTTGAAAAATAAACAGCTTAAGATTTTTAAATCCATCATTGAATGAAGTGTATTTATTCACGAAATTTCCATTATGCCTATTATATCTCTGATTTGACTCTTGATTCTTTCTTCTATAACAATATTTAGCAAGATGTTCAGGTTTTCCACAATATTCACATTCAATATTTCTCTTAACATAAGAATCATGATGTGTCATACCTTTCTGCTTTGCTTGAAACCAACCTCTGTTCTTGTCCTACGGTTTCCCTCGGTATAATATTTTACCTCTTGCAATCAATGCCAAATATGAGCCACTGTAGTCCAAATCATAATTCTTCATTCTCTCTTCCTCTTGAAGAAGAATTCCAACCAATTCATCAAAAGTAGGGGGCATTTGTCTAGCAGAGAGTGGTGAAATAAAAATGTTATAATCTTGCACTAAACCTTTCAAAGTGATAGATACTAAATCACTACTGGAAACATTTTCACCAATGTCACCCAACTTATCACTTAAATATTTAATTCGGGATACAAAATTACATATGCTTTCATTGGCTTCCATTTTTATAGATAAAAGCTTATTTTTTAAGAATAAAATCTGGTTTGCATTAGAGGTTTCATACAAACCTTTGAGAACGTCCCACGTCTCTTTGGAAGTTTTACAGTCTCTTATACGAGGAATGATGTTATCCTTTACAAACATCCACATCAACACTTTCTCCTTCATTTCTCGTTTATCCCAATCTAGAATGGAGGTAGCGGTAGTGGGTTTGGGCACATCTCCTTTGCCATTCGTCCATAGACTATATGCCTCTAAAATGGTTTTCAACTTAAACTTCTAGTTTACATAATTTTCTCCATCAAGTTTGGTGGATTCATTTAAATAGGAATCAACAAGGGGGTTTTCCATCTTCCACCAAAAACAATTCAACAAGTTTAATACTTTTTATCCAATTTAAAAACAAAGACATGTTGTTGGCTTTGCATGGTTTTACCACCCAACAGGGCTTCTTCTTTGTAGCAGGTCGCCCTTCTCTATTGCATGCTCCTTCTCTCCGGGTAGGAAACACTAATCTGGGAGAAGGCACAATCAATATTGATAGAGGCCTTATTCAACTAACTATTTACTTGTTAGTGTGCCTCTATGGGAAGATAAATCTTCTATAGGAAGAACAACGTGGGGATTGCGAATCATTTGGAAGCAATGCTGGAAGGTCCAAAAACAAAATGGCGCCAAAACATATTCTAACGCTGAAACCGAGACAAAATATTTTTTTGCAGCAAGTGCACAAATCATTTATGAACAATTGTTTATCAAAATTCGATCATTGATGCCTCCATGCAGCCAAGAATTAAATGTTTCAATGCTCCACACTACACGCATGGGTAGATGTTGTCATTCCAACGCACCAAACACTCGCACCAACAATCTTCTCACCAATCCAGCACCACGTTCACTCTTCTCCACATAACAATTTCATGCCTTCAATAAATCTAAGAGGTCTCATGCTCCACGCATAGTGTGGTTCCTCACAACAATTTTAACCTTAGCTCTGATACCAAATTAAATCTTAGAACAAGAGGAACACATTATGAGTGAGACAGTGCTCATGAAACTTAATTCATCGAGATAATTCCATTACATTTATAGATCAATAGAGGATTAGATCAAACTCCTAACATTATGGATCTCAAACCACCCATAAACTAAATATGTTCTCTCGTAAAACTACGAATGACATTCTAAATTCAATTAATTCTAGAAGTTTTGACATTATTCCAACACAAATAACATGCCATAAAAAGCATCTTAACATGGATTTCATGTAATGAAAGCATCTTTGATCAATGGATTTCATGTAATGAAAAAATATTTATTCATTCAATTGTATAAAACATCATAATAATAATACATCAAATTGGTATATGATATTCTCTTGTTTGTAGAATAAAGGATCCCCTTAGCTTAGGAGAGGTATAGATACCTTATATCCATCTTATTTGAACTTGTGATCTTTTAGGAGGAAACACATGTTCTTAACTATTAGGCATACTCAAACTGTATACAAACATAGAAAGAAAACACACTACTTGTTAAGTTTGATAAGTCTGTTAAACTATATATGGTCATTTAAAAAATAATAATGTTAATTTTATATTATTTTTAAAACATAAAAGTTAAATGTTTATGTGAGTTTTGAGAATTAAATAATATTTTTAAATTGTACAATGTATAACTAAGGCCAAAAAAAAAATATAGAAACTATATATATATATATATATATATATATATATATATATAATATATATATAATTTTAAGGTTATATGGCCAAGGAAGTTACCAAATTGGTGTATGAGACAAAAATGGAATAAGGTTATAATTATCAGTCAAGAATGGAATAAGATGTTTAAATTTCACATTTGTTGAAAAGAAGCCAAAATGTCTCACGATGTGTAAGATCTTGTCAAGCTTTGATGATAAAATATGCTTGGACTATATTGAAACAAAATATTATTGTCATTTTCTTGAAAATGGCCCCTAAGCGCCTTCTCGCTAAATGCATTGTATAATTTAAAAATATTATTTAATTCTCAGAACTCACATAAACATTTAACTTTTATGTTTTAATTAAAAATGAAAAAATATTAGTTTAAAAAGTCATATATGTGCAATATGCATAGCTAATTTATATGTGTATACTTTCATTGTAGATGGATTTATGTAGCCCATTTAAAAATAACATGAAAGATGCAGATACTTAGACGCATTTTTAATGTAAATAGAAAGCAACCAAGTCATCGAAAATATAATTTGTAATTCTCAATCCTATCAAGAAAATCGTAAATTTTAATAACACCCACATTTTATAATAACACACACCTTTTAAAGCATGTTGGCATTCCTACAATGTGCACATGGTATTTTGAATAAACTTTTACAACATCATATTCTTATTACCTCTTTACCAAATTTCCATGACATCGTAGAAGATACATGTTATATCGAGTGCCTAACGTAGCTTCATTCATGGCCATTAAGATTGAAAAGGTTTTTTTTATGGCCCAAGGCCATTTTTTCCTCATTAGAGCATGGTAAAGGTCCCGAGTCCCATTTTTGTTCCAAAAAAACATACTAATAATTCTCATATCCATAGTTGCAAGCCTTGTTCATGGCTATTGAGCATTAGAAAGCTGGGTTTAGGGTTTAAGGCCCTTATTTTCCTCCCTATGTCATAGTACATGCCCTAACACCCATATGTATTGTGAAAAAACTTGTAATGTTTCTCATATTCCATCTCGGTAGAAAATAACCCTTAAAAATTATCCATGTGGTTGTTTGAGCCATATTTCATGGTACTTGAGTTTGAGAAACTTCATTTTCATCCTAAGTACCTTGTTTTCCACCCTTGACCATGGTATGGGCCTAGAGACTCAGTTTTATTGTGCAAAGCTTACTAATGACACCAAAGATTCTTGACAGAACCAACGATACCCTATAGAGGTATTTTTTCATTGTTTGAGGACTATTACATGAAATTTTATCCTCATAATATTCGAGTAGGGACCTAAAACCTTATGTTCATTTCATGACCATGTTCAAGGCCTCAAGTGTATTGCATGGTGTACAAAATCTCCTAATGGAATTAAGTTCTAACCCGAAAGCCTCAAGACCCATCTATAGCTCTCAAAACTTATGAATGACACCCATATCCCATACAAATACTAGAGATCCCTTAGAGAGAATCTGTTTGGTGGTTTGAGGTTTTATTCATGGCCATTGAGCTTGATAGGATTTGTTTAGGGCAAAAGGTCCTTATTTTCCTTCCTTGGCCATACTAGGGGACATGATACCCATTCTTATTATGAAGACAATACTAACGATGAACATATTTATAGTTGAAGGCCTTATTTGTGTCCATTGAAAATGATAATTATTTATTTAGGGCTTGAGGCCATTGTTTTCCTCCCCTCCCATGGCACATACCCTAAATCATGTAGGCATTGTGAAAAAAATCTTAATGGAATCCATACGCCACTAGCAGTCCAAATATCCCTTAAAATGATATGTGTGGTTGTTTGAGTCTTAGTTCATGGCCCTTGATCTTGAGAAACTTCATTTATGGTCGAATGTCATTATGTTCCTTCATTAACCATGCTCAAGGCCCTAAGTCTATTACATGGTGCGTAAAATGTATTAATGGCATTGAGGTCCAGCATGGAAGAATCCAGACCCAACTATGGTGCTTAAAACCCATGAATGTGGCCTCCCCAAACCATGGTAGGGGTTGTTGGATAGTCAATTTGAATAACTAATTTTTGAAGAGCATACACAAAAGAAGAAAAGGGAGAAGTTTGCGAGGTCAACACAAAAGTCAGAGAAGGAGAAAAACAAGGAAGGAAAGTAGAAGTTCAACATAAAAGCAATAAATAAGCAATTAAACACTAAATAAGGAAAAGTAGTGTGCAAGAAAAAAGGAAGGAAAAGTAGCATGCTGGAAAAAAATAAGGAAAAAAACTAGGACATATTAGCGTTTTGGGATAAACTATTGGGGTTATAAGCTATAACTCTATGTATAAATATGTAATGGGTTGGGGAAGAATAGGTTGTTGAAAAAAGGGAGATTGGGCTACAGAAAGTAAGATTTTAGCATGTGTATGATTGAAAATATATGCTTAGGGTTGTGGAGAGATTTTGCAGAGAGAGAGGTGAGCACTGCAGAATGGATAGGCTAGATTTAGGATATAATATGTTGTATCTAGATTCTAAGTGCAATGCGTAGGACTAAGGTGATTACTACATGAATATCAATATAGAAGCCAGTTGTTGTGGACGTAGCCCAAGGATTGGCTGAACCACATTAAATTTTGTGTGTGAATGCGTTCTTTGATTTGGTTCTTCATGGATGTTATGTTTATTCATGATTAGTATAGATATGTTTACTAAATTATTGATGCACAATAATAATGAATGATACATTGGTTTATTTATGTTGCACTCTATGTTATAAGGGTAATGCACAATAGAGTTTGTTAACTAATCAAAGGATATGAATAAGGATATTACACACATGGTGGATAAATAGTAATGAATATGATGATAGCCTCACATTCCCTCATTCCTGCAGAAACTTGGTTCTTGTAGCCCCAATAGATACCTCAAGTGAGACTTCAATTGCATGCAGGTGATGCCAAAAGTGATGGTATCTGAATGCTTTTGTTGGGTGAATAAACTCACCTAGGGTCTGATAACATGTGCCAACAAATGGTTTCGTTGTCGAGACCCAGAATTTGTAATTGAGGGAATTTTTTGGAGGCCGACTAAGAAAGATATCATAGAATGGATGGAATGGAAGGAGCGATAATTTTACCGAGAGGAGATTAGAAACCCTTGTATGGGCGACGAACAATGGTTTCAAAGGTATGTGTTCACAGAGCTTCATGATATTTTCTTTGGTGAATTTCTAATTATTTTAACTGAGTGGTTAGAAAGGTTAGTGGATAATACTGGAAGATATCGAACTGCAACCCTGAGGAATTGGAGCTCCGGGTTGTTACGACAATTTAATTATGTAATTAATACTACTTCTTGCAGAGTTGATTTTGTTGTATTACTAAGAGGGGGGGTGAATCAGTAATAGAGAAATTTAATCCTTTTTAACCATATAGTCCAAGTGTTATATCAATGTAGCATTATCATCCAATAACTGCAGAGTAAATAAGCAAGGAACAAATGAACAATCATACACATACATAGTACACTAGTGTTTTACGTGGAAACCCAAAGCGAGAGAAAACCACATAATGCTTTTTATTATATGTCTTGAAGAATTACATTCATTGTAAGCACCAACTTCCTTTGTTTTCCAACTGCAACTGAAAGGAGGCTCCAACCCCCTAGTTTCTCAGGCTACAACCTGATGGAAGCTCCAACTCCCCAATTCTATGGCTACAACCCCCTATGATCTCTGGCTACAATCGGAAGGTGGATACAACCACATGTCCTTGCCCTGTCTAACTTCCCTGACATATAAGTAGAATTATGGAACCACTGTCACACTATCATTGTGAGATATGCTGCTGTAAACCTGTACCAATCAACCTACACCAAACAACCTACACCAATAACCTGAACCATGCATCAACCATGCATCAACCTGTACCTCAACCTTTTATCAACATGTACCATAAATAAGTGCATCAACCATGCACCAACATGTACATCAACCTGTACCATGAACAAGTGCATCAAGCATGCACCAAACCTGGACAAATAACATGTCACAACAACCTATCCAAACAACCTATCACAACAACCTGTCTAATCAATATTATCAACGAAATTAGATATACTCACCAAAATCAATCACCAAGACAACTCTCAAATATATCCATCAACCAAGCATAACACAACAACTCATAATCATCACCAATATCAATATATGCGTCTAATAATATACCAATACAAGTATGCTACATCATCCATAAACCATGTTTCAAAAATACTACTAAAAAGTGCCTCCAACCATGTACCAAATATGTACCAATCATGTATCAACTAATCATCAACTATGACTCATCAATATGTACCAACATCATAAACTAACACCTCATGTATATGTCAACTCATCAACTACTTGTCTCAACCATGTAACTCAACCAAAAGACCTCATCAATTTCATCATCCAAATCTGATTTGTAACTTTGTAATAGACCCGGTGTATATGTTCACATACCTGCAAACCTTCCTTAACTTTAACAATAAGAGACTAGCATTTTCATCAAACTTTTATTTGGTCTCACATGACTAGTTTTGGATTAGTCAACAACCCTAACTTGAAATAATCATAAATATGTACCTGTAATGAATAAATATATGAAAATAGTATACAATTTTATTCAATGTGTTTTATGCAATTCCTTTAGGTGTCACTACTTGGAACCTCTCAGAAAAGGAGTTATAGAAAAAAGGGCATACCTTGTTGAATTCTAGATTATTCTAGAGAGAGACCTTGTAGAGCATGCCCTGCACATAATATTTGTTGAATGGATAGGAAAATGTTACAAAGAATACTAAAGATTGTACTCTAACCAACATATTTGTTCTTACTGAATTTGGATCTGTTATGAATAAGTTATGACGTTTTTACCCGAAACACCTATTTTAGACTAGTTTTAGGACTAGCCACAAACCCTATTTTCCACAAAGTGTAACTCCAAAAATAAAACGACCCACAAGATGAAATTTTTACCACAACTACTTGGATATGTTCCCTCAATGGCCTACCAATTTCATGGTCTTAATCATTCTATAAAAAAAGTTATTGCGAAAATGGTGAGATGACCTGTAAATAACATACCTTAGAAAGCATCATCAAAACAATTTATCCTCCCTTGAATTCCTACCTTCTTATCTTCACCTTCCCTCTGAAATTCAGCTTAGATATCCTTTTGTTACCTCAGTCACCTATATATATTCAATATTCTCAAGTGTGATGTAAAATGAGAGAGCCTTGTCTCTTATTTATACTCTCCAAGTAGCTTCCTTAGAAGCATCTTCTAGGTCACTTTGCCCACTTTAGGGTTAACCAGCTTCTAACCACTTTTCCAATTAGTAATTTATCCATTAAATTTATTATTTAAATAATTTATTTTGTATCCACTTTGACCTATATTACACTCATCAATTCACTTTACCTCAAGGGATTACCTTCTAACCATCTTAAACCACTTTCTTTATTTTAGGGCTAACCCACTTCTAACCACTTGCCAGCTTAGTAATTTCTTCATTAGATTTATTATTTAAATAATTTATTTTGTATTCAATTTGAATTATAGTACACTCATCAATTCTTACCTTCTAGAAATATCTTAAACCACTTTGACTACTTTGACCTTTCGGGGCTTCTAGATGACTCATGAGCGTTCTCCAACTTCACATCGCCATAATTCTCTAACCGTGAGGAGTTATGTGATGTTACACACACCAATGGAAATGGAATGACATGTTATATCCATATAGAATAGTATTACCTGAAAATATATCAAAACTAATACCTTTATCAATCAAACAAACTTGGGTCCATTATCCAAACCTGGGTTCTCCAACTTCACATGACCATAACTCTCTAACTGTGAGGAGTTATGTGACATTCCACATACCACAAAAAATGGAAAGACATGTACTATCCATATATAGTAGTATTACCTTTAAATATATTAAAACTCATACCATTATACTGAAACAATCTTTGGTCCATTATCCAAACCTTTTTTCTACCGAAATTTTTCCAAGGGTTGACATCAATCACTAAGGGTTGACATCAATATATAATATCACTCTCCAATGGTTGACATCAATGACAACCAACAATACATACCAACTATCCATAAACCTAGGCCAAATGTTTGACAGATTTCTGGTTGAATAAAATACTAAGGGGTTATATTATGGAATTTCCAGTTGATTGTACCCATTCATATAGTGTCGCAAAGAGGGGTTTCTTTAAGGGTTTGCAAGGAAGGTTTATGAAATAATTAGGTACCTATATAAACATGTTTTTGTGTGAAAAATGTGTGATGATGATGGAATATGACTATTAATGGGCTTCGTGCACATAGGGGAACTAGGGGATGACTAGGGGATAGTTTGAAGGTAGGAAGGAATGAAGAAAGAAATTACTAAGGAACGAAGGGACTGAGGATGAAGAGAAATGAGTAAGGTATACCATAAGAGGAATACAAATTTGGAGTACTGCGTAGTGGAATAAGATACAAGAGGTTGAAGACTGGGGCTGAGAAATGAGAGCTGCACAGTGAGTATGAGAAGAGAGAACCCTGAAGAATAATCCATATTGTATAAATATTCCACACAAAAGGAGAGGAATAGGATTCTTAGTTTAGTCCTATAATAGGATAGTTGTTAAGTCCTACTCAGATTGGATCCTATGCCAATTCCATGACCTCGTGTGTGTCACTTGGATCTGAGATAACATTTGAAGATTTTTCAAAAGCACTTATAGTTATCAGAGGAAGTCATAAGAGTGGTATTCATAGTAGTGGAAGAAGTATGTGGAATCAAAATCATCCATCAACATTAGGGGGAGGTACTATGCAAAATACCAATGCAAGGGTAGAGAATACATTGAGAATACCTAAGTTCTAGGGAGTTGGGTCAGAGGACCTAGAAAAACATTTTTTTGTATGTGAGACAATTTGGTATGAGAAGAATGTCTAGGATGAGGCAACAAAGATTATGTAGTTGGAAATAATATTTATAGGTTGTGCATTAGTATGTTACATGAAATTCTAGAGTACCACACCAGCAGGTCAAGAAAGAACACTTAGAAATTCGACAAGCGTTATTGAAAGATTTCAAGAATCCTAAGTCTGAGTTGCAGTACATCACATAATTGAAGGAAATGAAACAAGTGCAAACTTAGTCAGAGTGGTAATATGATAAAATATTTAAGGATTATATGGGTAGGTTGACATTTGAAATTCATGATTAAAAACATAGAGAATGGTTTATTGCAGGACTATTGCCACACATTCGCTACTCGTTGATACAACAAAAGGTTTTTCATAGCCTGAACCATTGTATATTACAATGGAGTTGGAAGAATCTCCCATAGGGGATGGAAAGTGGATGGCTCAAGTATAGACATAATTAGTTGCAATTCAATTGTTAGAACTAATAAAAGGAAAGGAGAAGCAAGACTAAGTTTGGTGTGTCAAGTGTAGGATTGGTGGCCACCATAAGGACAAATTCCCAGCCTTTGCACATTATTTTGTGACCAGAGCACATAACCCATTACTTGGAGGAGGGTATTATGAAATATGCAAGAAATTGGGACATCATCTGCATGATTTTCCATTGTTTCATAAATACCATCTTAGGCCAAGGAATTTATTTTGTAACTTTTGCAAGTTAGTAAGGAATGGAGAGAAGGATTTTCGTGCATTGAATTTGATGAGAGAGAACACTTCAAATATATATAGAATTTAGGAGGAAGATGTTGTGGAAGAAGGATGTGGTCCACATTATAATAATCAAAGAGGCTTTAATCTGGGAGGCCAAGGAGCGTTTGGAAGAGGTCGAGGAAGAGGAAGTTTTTGTAGAAGAGTTAGAGGCCCAATAATCTTCTATAATTGTAATCAATCAGGACACTTAGCTCGTGACTTACCAAATCCTTGTACAACCTAAATGTATTGTAGAGCACTGGATCATGTGACAAAAGATTGTCCTCTATTAATTACGAAGTGGAAGAAAAGTGGGGATCGAAACTAGAACCCAAATTAGAACGTACAGAATATATCAATAGAGATATGTGACGAAGGACCCAAAATAACAGTTGTCACATGCGGAGGATATAAGAAAGGATATGAAGGGTGAGTGAGAAATCGGGGAGGAAATCAGTAGGACCTATGTCGACATTTGACCCACATCAAGAAAAGGAGACATATCAACAGACAAGGAATGATATAATAGGACCAAACTGGATAACATAAACATAATCTTCAACCCCTATGGTCGAAATTCCTTTGATCTATGATCGTACTACACCAGAAAAGACACTTGAAAAGGAGATTCCTTTGAAAGAATTTTTGAGAAGTTGTTTAGAATTTATGAAAGATGAAACTACAATAAATGAATTGTACTAAATGATTGATCATTGTGTGAAAGAAAGAGAACTTCCTACCTCCTAGAGTGATCCAAGAAGGATTCAGAGAAGGCTAAGAACAAATTAGAACTCGTAGAGGCAACTTAGGATGCTCATAATGGCCTCAAGAGAGAGAAAAATGAAAAAAATTCAAAGTTCCCCAAACTCAGTGAAAATGAAATTATCACGAAGAGCACATCGCAATATTTCTAACGGTGAAAATGGCTTATCAAATTGAGTTAGGGATTGAAATATATCCATGGTCAAAGTATTGGTCAACCTAGCCTAGTCAGCAGGGGATGAGTCAACATCCGTACTGTTGACGTCAGCATCCGTACGGATGAAATTAGCATCTGTAAAACACACATGGGAGGATTAGAAGGTGACATGTGTTATGTTGACATCAACATGGTGACGTGGCAGCACCAAAGGTTGCCACATGTCACCTAGTTTTGTCACTTTCAGACCAATCTGTGGACCAATAGGATCATGCCACGTGGAATTCCATACAGTCTATATGGTGACATGGCATGATGATGTGGCATAGTGATGTAGTGTGATGACATGGCGCTAACATGGTAGAGGAAAACGTGATTGAATCGGAGGCTACCACGTGGCCCAATTAGGTGCTACCATGTGGCAGGCGACAAAAGCACAATGACAACCCGTGACCAAATTTTGAAAAAAAAATTAAAATATTTGCAGGTCTGCCAAATATGGAGGACCATGCCAAACTTGGTCGTGTTCTAACCATTGGAGACTTGGATAGTGTCGCTGCTAAAATTGGCGAACAACTTTGGGTTATATTTACATATATTACAATGAATTAAACCAAAAGGGGCAGGCCCACGGTTTTGACCTTGAGACCTCCTCCCCATATTATGCCTTTACATTCACACCCAAACCAATAGGCCAATGACCTCTATTTTTATTAACGCCCACATAAATTACTTAAATGTTGAGTTTGCCAAGCCCTAGGAGGAGGCACGCGTGTAGTACGAGCTTGGGCATGTTTTTCAATGTAGTTCAGTAATTAATTGCAGTTTTCAAAGGGGCACAAAAATCGAGATGAATTTTTGTTGGGTATGTGTTATATTCTTTGCACAAGTTTTTCAGTGGTGTTTCGGCACATGGTTTTTGCCGATGGTTTTCTATTTTTGATTAAGAATTAGGGTTGTTGACTAGTCCAGGTCATTGGGTTAGGGTTTTGGATGTCGCTAGATCCTATATGTATATTGTATTGTAAACAATGTAACACTATGAATGGATATAGAATATGATGGTTTTCCTGGTTTGTGTTTCCAGGGGAAAAATCTCTGTGTAATATTTGTATTTTCCATTGACTCTTTTTTGTTCTTTTACTGAAAATATGTTTGCAGTAAATATTGTACAAGGTTAAAATTTACATTTGGTATCAGTGCTTTGTTGGCTTCAAGGGGACGCCTTTGTTTTCAAGGTTTTGGCTCAGGACTGTGATAAGCCTTGTTACAGTGGGAGATCTGTGGTATTTATTTTTCAGGGGAAAATAAATGGCGAGCAATTCGAAAATGGAGATCGAGAATTTTAATGGAAAAAGTTTTGAGTTGTGGAAGATCAAGATGGAAGATCTATTGGTGGACATAGATCAGTGGATCACGGTAGATACAGGTACTGCACCTACAAGAACTTCAAAAGATGACTGGAAAAAGTTGAATTGGAAGGCAAAGAGCACAATCTGACTGTGTCTCTCAGATTCAGTATTACTGAATGTGTCAGAGGAAGCTACAACCAAGGATTTATGGGATAATTTGGGGAGGTTGTATCAGTCTAAGTCCCTAGTAAATAAATTATTCTTGAGAAAGAAGTTGTATAACCCAAGGATGAGATATGGAGACTCGGTGGCAAAGCATTTGAACTCCTTCAATACTCTGGTAAGTCAGTTAGTATCTGTTGAGATTAAAATTTCAGATGAAGATAAATGTATTAGTTTACTGTGTTCTCTACCAGACTCGTGGGATATTCTAGTTGTATCCATAGGTAGTAATACAACTTCCCTTAAGTTTTTTGAAGTGGTATCATCCTTTTTTTTGTAGGATATGAGACAAAAGAATATGGAAGGACAAAGCATAGATGCATTATTTGCAAGAGGACATTCCCAGGAAAGAAATAGATGTAAGTTATCAAGTTGGAGATCTAAGTCTAAGGGTAGATCTAAATATCCCAGAAAATTTGTAAAGGTATGTTGGAGATGTGGAAAATAAGGGCACTACAAGAAGCAATGTAGATCCAAAGTTGAGAAAAAGAAGGGATTCGGAGAATCTCCTTGTGCAAAAGAAAAGACCTCCAAGGAAGAAGGAGGGGATGTGTACTTGGCTTCTTCAAGCACACATGAAAATAATGAGGCATGGTTGGTTGACTCAGGTGCATCCTTTCATATGACTCCCCATAGGGAGTGGTTTTTTGAATATGAAAGGTATGATGGAGGTAATGTTTTCCTAGATGACGATTCAACAACCAGAATCATAGGACGAGGAAAATTCAAGTTGAGGCACATAGATGGAAGGATTAGAACAATGCCTGGTGTTATTCACATCCCAAGTTTGGCCAGAAATTTGATTTTTGTAAGAAAAATAGACGATGCAAGGGTAAAAAAAATATTTGAAAGGGAAACTTGCAGGATGGTTCAAGGAGCAATGGTGTTATTGAAGAGAGTTAGGTTTGGAAATTTGTATAATATGAAAGGAATCACTATTAGTGATGGGGGTAACAGTTCCATTGTTATTGATATTGGATTTGAAAAAAAAATAACTCCTACAGTGTCTGGAGAAAAGGTTATGTTGTGGAATCAAAGACCGAGGCATATCAGAGAGAAGGGTCTTCATCTACTACACAGTAAAGGTATGGTTGAAGGTATGCCTAACTTCTCTCTGGATTTTGATTTTTATTAACATTGTGTATATGGGAAGCAAAATAGGGTAATATTCCCCTCTGGTGCAACGAGGGTGGAAGGAATTTTATAGCTGGTTAAAAGTGCTGTTTTTGGACCTGTGTCAGTCCCATCATTGGGAAAATCTGTGTACTATGTCTCATTTATAGATGAATTCTGAAGAAATACTTGGATATATTTCCTCAGGAAGAAATCTAAAGTCTTTGACAGGTTTAAAGAGTTCAAGGCTCTTGTTGAGAATCGAATAGAGAGAGGAATTAAGGTGTTGAGGACAAATAATGGCAAAGAGTTCTGCGGGAATGAACTTGAAGAATTTTGTAAGAAGTGCGGTATAGAAAGCTAGTAGACTACTCCATATACAACTCAGTAGAATGGAGTTGCAGAAAGAATGAAAAAGACACTAATGGAAAAATAAAGGTACATGCTCAGTGGTGTCAGGTTGTGGAAAGAATTCTGGGCAGAGGCAGTGGGTACTACATGTTACCTGGTCAATAGATCACCCTCATCAATGCTGGATGACAAGACTCCATCAGAGGTATGGATTGGTAAGAGACCTTATCTCACACATATCAAGGTATTTGGTTGTGATGCATATGTTTATATTCCAAAGGAAAATATGAGTAAGCTAGATAAGAAGGTTCAAAAGTGTATCTTTATTGGATATAAAGATGGTCTCAATGGTCATAATCTTTGGAACCTAGAAACTAAGAAGGTAGTGTATAGCTGAGATGTGGTATTTAGAGAAATGAAGGATGTTGTTAAACAGGAAGTCCTACCAAGTAAGGAAGAACCAAAGAAAATAGAATTTGATTTAAAGGATGATGAATAAGACTCTACAAAAGAACAGGAATCAAAAGAAGAAGATCCTCATACTCTAGTGTTGAGGAGATCTGTTTGAGAAAGAAGGCTACCGGAAATGTATACTCCATCCGATTTCCGTTCGAATTTTTCTTTGTATATTACTGATGATGATTCTCGAACTGTCAGGGAGGTAGTGGATTCAGAGGATGAAAATCTTTGGAAAAGGGCCATGGACAAAGAAATGGCAGCCTTAGATAAGAATGAGGATTGGGATCTAGTGGAGTTTTTGAATGGAAGAAATCCCATTGGCAGCAAATGGGTATTTGAAAAGAATTTGAATGCATAAGGAAAAGTGGAGAAATACAAAGTGTTATCACTGAAATTTCATCCGCAAATGGTTACAAGAATTCAGCGTTGTCAAACAGTTATGAGGTCATCCATGGACCAAAATTACCACAAAATCATTTCCAAAGGGTCAAAAACTATACAACTAGTGCAAAAATTAAAGGGCGCTATGAATACACAGGGTGCGTGCGCACATGCGCAAAACAAAAATGCAGAAATCACGCACATGCACACGATGCGTGACTGTTATCGCAAAAATCCGTGCACCTGAGAAATGACGCATTTATGAGAGTGGTCAACCTCCCACCCACTTCTGCTTCAGCTTCCAAGTTGATTTGACACTCAAATATGGACTAGATTCGACAGGGTGGCTGGTCAAAGACCTAGAAATGCCCTACTTAACCTCTTTACACACTACAAACTAGTTGGATAATACCTCAAAGGAATGCTATAAGAAGGCCATGGATACACTTCACTTTTCAAGGAATTCAATAGCAAAGTTATGATGCCACTATTCTCTTGAGGAATCCTCTATTCCCATCAAGAGCATACTAGCATCATTGCATTGGGCAATCCATCTCACCCGTTGAGTGGATTAGCAAAGAATTCTTTCACCATTTTTCATTTTCAAAGTTGTAAGAAGAGCTTATTTGTGGGGGTCCAAGAGCCCTCCCTTGGAGGAAGAAGGGACTCATAGTCCTCTTTCTTCTCGGTATTTTCTTTCACTAATATCAGCCTTATCATTGGTGACATGGGTCTCATTGTTTCTTTTGTCCTTATGTCCCTATGCTCATTAATTTAGTTTTTGTTTTATTTCTTAGTTTAATTCTTAGTTGTTCTTTTATATTTCTTTCTCTAACCCTTTTCCTTACAACTGTCCTGCTTAGCAAACCCAACTAAGCTTGCAAGCACCTCTATTTTTCTCACTAAGGTGACGAAAGAGGTGCAACAGATTGATGACTCCACTAGGGAAAGGTATCAATTTCCTACCCCATTTGGGTTTTTCTAGCTCTTCTTTTGCTTTATTTAACTTGCAGGTGCATTAACCGGCCTAAGCGGACCTGCTAAACATCCAGTTCCAAGTTGATTTGAGAGAATTCCATCTGGAATTTTCATTCACGGCCGTGTGTCACCTGTGCGTGGGTTTTTTAGCCCACATACACGCATCGTGCACACATGCGCCTAAGTCATAGTTCTATTCTGCACACCTGTGTCCATTAACTCGTTTCGGTCTGCGCACATGCGCTCTGTGCGCCTCTGTCTCCACTGAGACTCGTGCACCTGTGAAAAAAAATCACATTGTAAGGTTTTTTGAGATTTGGGAAGTCCATTAGCCTTCTTAAAAGTGATTTCATGCATGTTTTAAGCTGCACCACACTTAGTCCCCTCTTCATATAAATGGATTAGTCAAAACACATAGGCACTTAGGAGGTTTAAAATCATTATTTCCTCTTTTTCTTTCATTTTGCCACATGGATGGCTTGCTTTGACTAAAAATATAAGTTGGAAATCATTTGCAATCACATCTAACTTGCATTGGGACTAGAAGTTGGATAGCAATCGCTTAGTATGCTCTTCTCTCACACCTCCAAGTGACCTTGAGAATCAGAAAAAGATTGTGGGACAATTTCATCTCCCTTAAAAGATTAAAACCTTTAGGAGAGGAAAAAATCCCTTCTTGGGACTCCTCTTAGTTTATTTTTTCAAACACATCTTAATATTGTAATGGGCCCATACATGCCCACATGTCACAAAGATAAGATAGTGTTGAAATTTACTTTCTTAGATTAAATCACTAGGGAAGTTTAAAGGTTTTGTAACGGGCCCATACATACTCACATGATCACAATCTAGGATAGTTTCAAAGCTTTTCTTAGATTACATCACAATAGGGAGTTAAGGGAATAGTAACGGACCCACATGTCCACATGCTAGCTTCCTAGGGACTTTTGAATTACACAAGATTGTACCAAAGGCACTTAGTTAATTAGGTAATCAACACTTGTAAGGACCAAGCGAAGTCCACATGCAGCAAGGTGACACCTAATTCATTAAAAATTGGCACACTTTCACTCATTCACACACAAAAATCACTTATCACTCACATAGTTTCTTCTTGAAACATGGAGGTCAAAGTAAGTTTCCTCCTAAGGGATTCCAAAACACCCCACCCTTTTCTTGATGAAACTATCCACTCCCATTTAATTTCAACGAGGTTGGTTCACACCCCCAACCTCTCAAAACAACTGCATCTAAAACTTTTCTAAAAACTCACTAAGTTTTCCTCCATAGGAGGTGCCAAAAGAAATTTTTTATTCTAGGTAGGATTTTGGGGACAAGCATCCAAATAACTTCCCGTTATCTGGTTCTCACATTGTCAAAACCATAGAAGTTGTCAAATAGGGAACTGAAAATCCTCCAAGTCAAGTGTTCCTAACACCATAAGGCAGGGAAATACCCATGAAGGGTTGAAGGCTGAGGTCCAATTGTTCTGTGTGTCCCCCCTTGAGGCACCCACCTCTTGCACAGAATCCATCCCGTGACCCATTTCTTAGGCCGAAAATATAAATGTCGCACTTTGACCAAGGTACCTAGTAACCAAATTTTAGGACATCTACCCAGGTGGCAATTGTGATCTGCAATTGCACCTTGATCAGACTTTGTGTGGCTATTGGGAAATATTGCTAGCTCTTTTGGGATATGCCCCCTTTACCCCTCATTATAACTGATTATTTCATCCTTCACTAGTTTCTCTTCCGGTGACTTCAGACCCCACTATTGAGTACTATTGGAAGGTCCAGTGCTATTTGAGAGGAAGGATGTTATGTCTTTTAGGACACGAGCATTTGTTTTCTTTGATTCCCCATGCAGACAAAACCCACTTATCCACATATATGCTTATTTTTCAAAACACTTTATGTATGATGCACTTCTGATTACATTTTGATTTGGATATATATATTGTGTATAGTTCAAAATTTGCGGCAAAGGTTCTTGTTTACTTTATCTCATCACATTTCGCACAAATCCACTCAGCTATTCGGACATCATAGGGGACCCACAGAACCCCCGTCGTTCTAGATGCTTACAAAACCTCCCTCCTATTTTAGGTGGAGTTCCTAGTCTTGCCAACACATCGACACCACCTTCACACACTCCTGTGAGTGCTATTATATTAGGATCAGCTTTGCTTAGTTCCACATTACTTGGGTCCACTTCCCAAGCCCCTCCATCCATTCGCTCTCCTCTACACGGAAGGGGAGGACCAACTTCCTCTCAAGAAGGAAGTACCAACCCACCTAGTCCCCCTCAAGGGTCAGGTTCAAAACACACTCACACCATGGCTGGAGCTAATCCTCCCCCCCACTGCAGATGCTATATTTGGCCTCTCTTAACATACCAGATCTAAGCAAACTCATCAATGATGCTATATTGCATAACCCCACATGGCCTGCAATGCCCACCAAACTACCTTTAGACATCCCCAAATTTGAAGGAAAGGCAGGAGATGACCCTGCCAACCATGTTATGACTTTCCACCTATGGTTCTCTTCCAACAACATCATGGATGATTCCATTAGACTACGATTATTTCAACGCACACTCACTGGCCCATCAGCCAAATGGTATGTAGATGAAAAATCAGGGTCCCATGCGAATTTCGAGTCCTTGGCCAAAGCATTTTTGACCTTCTTCCAATTACCAATCCGCCATGACAATGGTCTTGAACTACTCTCTAATTTCAAACAAATCTCAACCACACATATCGCTGATCACATTCATGAGTGGCATAGATGACGTAGTTTGTGCAAAGTTGAAACCACCAAACAACAGTGTCTTGACTGGTTTCTCAGATCACTTGTCTCTCTCCTCGATAAAGATGTAGCTTCCACCTTCCCTCAATCCGAAGAAGAAGCCATCGGTAAGGCTCAACAATATGACCTCATCTATTCACAATCAGGGTACTTATACATAGTATTTCCTGACCTCCTCAAACCCATGCCATTTGGTCAAGACAAACTCGGGATCTCTCAGACATCATACGGATTGATTGGTAATACCACACACCACAGTCATCAACCCCAACCACCACCAATGTATGGCACACCTCAATATCCACTGGCATATGGGGGAACCTCTTATTACCCCCCACCCCCTTATTAACAACCATACCCTGTTGCTATTCCTCTTCCCATCACTGGGCCACCACCGGTACCCCAACTACACCCACCTATCCAGACAAGTTCTGGTACCCCCTCTACCTCAGCTTATACTATGAGTACTAGCGAAATCACCATGCCTTCTTATGTACCTTATGGATCACAACCCCCACAGAATCTGTACTTTCCCTTTCCTAGTCCTCCACAGCCCATGGCACCCCCACATCCTCACGCTGGGGTGAATTTTGTTCAACCCTCTCCCATTCAGCAATACCAAAATTTTGAACAGCTGAATATGGAAAATCCGACCCATCCGTCGAATAATGCCAAAAAGAAAGGAAGAAAAAGGAACAATAACAACCCCGGCCAAGGTGGGAATCAACCCCAACAAAACCAACCGGCAGAGGGCAACCAGAACGAAGGGAATCAAAACCCCCAGGGGGGCAATAACAACCGGCGTTAAAGGAGAAATAACAATACTATTAAAACCAACTTCCCTTGTGCCATTTGCGGTGATTTCGGTCATTATACCCATCATTTCACCCAAATCATTGATTTCAAACGGCTGAAAGACTCCGGCAGTCTACCACATCCTCTAGTACCGCCTGCCCCTTAGCAGG
>JASDQU010100177.1:205916-221365 GCA_032191745.1 Picea mariana
TTATTACCCCCCACCCCCTTATTAACAACCATACCCTGTTGCTATTCCTCTTCCCATCACTGGGCCACCACCGGTACCCCAACTACACCCACCTATCCAGACAAGTTCTGGTACCCCCTCTACCTCAGCTTATACTATGAGTACTAGCGAAATCACCATGCCTTCTTATGTACCTTATGGATCACAACCCCCACAGAATCTGTACTTTCCCTTTCCTAGTCCTCCACAGCCCATGGCACCCCCACATCCTCACGCTGGGGTGAATTTTGTTCAACCCTCTCCCATTCAGCAATACCAAAATTTTGAACAGCTGAATATGGAAAATCCGACCCATCCGTCGAATAATGCCAAAAAGAAAGGAAGAAAAAGGAACAATAACAACCCCGGCCAAGGTGGGAATCAACCCCAACAAAACCAACCGGCAGAGGGCAACCAGAACGAAGGGAATCAAAACCCCCAGGGGGGCAATAACAACCGGCGTTAAAGGAGAAATAACAATACTATTAAAACCAACTTCCCTTGTGCCATTTGCGGTGATTTCGGTCATTATACCCATCATTTCACCCAAATCATTGATTTCAAACGGCTGAAAGACTCCGGCAGTCTACCACATCCTCTAGTACCGCCTGCCCCTTAGCAGGTCGCACAACAATACATGCAACAACCCCCCCCAGCCGTGCTACATAATCCTATTCCACACCAAGTTGTGATAAACACCCAATAGGACATGCAGCCTACCCCACCTCAGTTGGGACAATACCTCAATCCAAACAATCCAGCAGATCGCATGATCCTCCTCACCAGTGAGGAAGAAATCCTTCTACAAACACACAATCGTCGGTATCATGCACCCGCTAAGTCTCCTCCCATTCCTCCAGAAACAATCCCCACACCAACGGGACCCCCTTTGGTGATCCCTTGCCCTAACACAGAACCACCTCTTCGCATCCCTCGCATCCCATTGCGCAGGAATGTTCACAACCCACAAGCTAGGGAAGCTCATAAATACAGTTTGGTTGATGACTTAGCACAATCCCCGACTGCCATGTCAATCTTAGAAGTCCTTCAAACTTGTCCCACTTAGTGGAAATCATTACTTTCCACCTTGGGGGCAGTCGACCCCACAGATTCTCGACTCATTACATTTGATCTCAACAGTGGAGAACCTCGCCTTCCCGCTTTGATCGCTTTTCAAATCCCAGTGAAAATTCGGAACATTACAGTTCATCGGTGCATCATCAATGAAGGTGCATCCACATGCATTATGTCCAAATCTGTATGGAAGAAACTTGGTTCCCTTGAACTCGTACCATCTTCCATTACCTTACGAGCTTATGACGGACGACCATCATCTCCTGAAGGGCTCTTCCAAAGTGTCCCCATAGAACTTGGGGGCAATACTATTCTCATCGACATTGAAGTTATCGATGCCCCACTCAATTATAATATCCTGTTCGGTCGTAGCTACATGTACGCTATGAAGGCAGTTTCCTCTTTCATCTTTCGAACAATGATGTTCCCCCATAATGAGAAGATTGTTACCATTGACCAAGTCTCACATTATGAGCCCAACCCTTCTGCCAACATCGATAACATTCTGCCTCTCATCCACAAAAGTCACGATGCATACCCACTCATCGAAATGGGTCCCAGGATTTTCAAAGACCCATCATTGTTAGGAAATTACCATGGTGCACCACCGCTCCTTCATCCTTCCAATCAGGTATGCATTGTCTCATCCAACAGAACTGACATAGAGGATACCCTTCCTCCTAGGGAGGCTTCTATCATGCCTGACGTCCAACTAGCTGTAGAGCTTCCCCCTCATGAGCCTGCTGCTAACTCATCGACCCCACCAGTCCACGATTTCACCTCTCCCTTAGGCCATATCCCAGTTTGGGAGATAATTCCCCAAGCCATTACTCAAATCCCCTTCTTTTACCCTCCACTTGGTGTCCAAGATTTCCAAGTAGCTGCAATGCTTACCCTCCAGTTTGGTATTTACATCCACCAGAGATGGTCCCTAGACCATCCCTTCCCCCCCAAACGGAAGGAATCCCAATGATGATTCTGATACTCACTCCCACCATACCCTCTACACCCCCACTCACTACTCTCCCTGCTACAGCTGGGGGCAGGAGAAAGAAGAAGGAGCCCACAACTCCACTTCCCCCTCGCATCCAACCCCCTTGTGCGCTATGTGAGAAATATGGACACCAAACCAACAACTGCCCATCTCTACTGGAGTTATGGAACTTAATTCCACTCAATCAAACTCCACCAAAACTCGCCACCCTAGAAAGTACTGTCGTTACCACCCCTCACTCAAGTAGTAAAGGGTTGCGAACCAAATTCTCTTGCGCTATATGTTCAGAATATGGCCATTATACACACCATTGCCCAACACTGCCACGCTTCTGGCAGACATTAGTCGTAGTACACCAAAGCTTCCAGAGCGAACCCAATCTAGCTATGTCATCCCTACCAAAAATCACCAACATCCATTATGTCACAACTTTAGTCAATGAATGTATGAGATTCCCTTGCTCTCTATGTAAATCCTTAGATCATTTTACATACCAGTGTCTTATGATCATTGAATACAGGAAACGCTAATTGACCCATCTTCAAAGACCGAAAGAATCGATGGTTGACCTTACCTCGTCACTAGAGATTCTTCATCTCATTTCTCCCGAACTCGAGGCCCTCCCACTACCTCCGTGGTTCTTGGATGACTTATCCGAGGATTCACCCCCAAATCCCCCCAATTCTCCTGTTCATTTCCCTATGGAAATTTTACATCCAACTGCCATGAGTACTCCTCAGTACTTCGATATTTGGTTTATATCAAGTGAACCATCGCAATTTCCTTGCGTCATTCCCCCTGCTTCTTCCTCACTAGGGGGCAACCACACAACAATAGTCACCAATATCACTCTTCACGACCCCTTGTATTCCCACCAATTCCACTGTGACGAGGAAATACTCGAAGAGTTAAACACCCCTGACTACCCATGGGATGTGCTACACCACCGAGCGCTCTTCTTTCCACAGGAAGCCTCCACGCCTCCTAACCAACACTCCATATACGTGGTTGAAACCAAGGATTTTATCCCATCAGGGCATATCAACTGGTTCAACAACCCCATTACTACCCCTGATGCTTTTGAAGAAGGCAACATGGCCAACATTTCCCCGACCATCAAAATCAACATTTTCATAAAAAATGGTGTCATCAAGGAAATCACCATTGGAGCCACTTGCACTCCTCAAGAAATCACCGCCTATAAAGCCCTTTTCCAGGAATATCGGGATATTTTTGCCTGGTCATACACATAAATGCCTGGCCTTGATCCCTCTATCGTCAAACATCGCATCGACACCTGGCCCGACATTACTCCAGTTCGTAAAAAACAACCACTTCACCCATCCAAAGAAGTGGCCATCAAAGCCAATATTGACAAATTATGCTCGGCTGGGTTCATATACCCCATCGCCTATACATCATGGGTTTCCAACCCTGTACCCGTTAATAAAAAATAGGGCACTATCCGCGTCTGCACGGAATTTTGCAATCTCAATCACGCATGTCCCAAAGACAACTTTCCAATGCCTTTCATCAATCAAATTATCGACGACTGCGCAGGCCACTAGGCTTTATCCTTCATGGAAGGTTTCTCTGGTTATAATCAAATCCAAATTCACCCAGCCGATCACTACAAAACCACATTCACTACCCCTTGGGGTACTTTTTCATATCGTGTCATGCCTTTTGGCTTAAAGAATGCCGGCACAACTTTCCAATGGGCTATAACATACATCTTTCACTATCTGGCTCATATCATCCTTGCATACTTGGACGACCTCACAGCTCGATCCAAGAAATGCACCCAACACCTTGATGATTTACAGATCATCTTCCAACGATGTCATCAGTACAACATCTACTTGAACCCCCTCAAGTGCATGTTCTGCATCACTGCGGGGCGCCTCCCTGGATTCATTGTTTCACAAAGCGGTATTACTGTGGACCCCCTCAAAGTCCAAGCTATCACCGAAATTCCACCTCCCCGAAATTTACATCAACTCCAGAGCCTACAAGGAAAGGCTAATTTCCTACGGCGATTTGTCCCAGACTACACCACTCGTGCACATGGTTTCCTTCGCTTACTATGCCATGACATCCCATTTTACTAGGATGAACATGCCCAAAAGTCATTTGACGATATTAAAATGATGCTCTCTAATGCCCCTTTAATTAGTGCACTCAACTACAATCACGACTATATCCTCTACATATCAGCCTCTGTTGTCTCAGTAGCAGGAGTTCTCATTCAAATCGGTGATGATGATCATGAGCATGTCATTTATTACGTTAGTAAAAAACCCTTAGGGCCACCCTTGAAGTATAAACATGAATAGAAACTAGCCCTTGTAGTCGTCCTCGTAGTCCAGAAACTGCGTCATTACATTCTGCTTCACACATCTAAGGTCGTAGCAGATTCCAACCCTATGCAATACTTTCTCAGTCGTTGGCAAATTAATGGCAAATTTGCCCGATGGATTATTATCCTTCAGGAGTACGATCTTGAATTCTCAACACCCAAGAGAAAGAAATATCTCGTCCTCGCCGAACATGTCATGGCCTTCCCCTATGATACTACCAGTGCCCCAGTCAATACCAACTTTCTCGACAAACACATTTTTTACATCACTTTGGATGATACTTGGTACATCGACCTCCTCATCTACCTCTGAACTCAAAAGTTTGGTAACCACCTTTCACTAGATGATCATTGTCGTATTCGCCACCAGGCCCTCTACTACCTCCTCATCGGAGTTATCTTATACCGATGAGGGGTCGACACCATTCTTCGTTGATGCCTGACCATTGACGAGGAATGACTGCCATAGCAGGGCATGTGGGGGCCATCTTTCGGGAATGTCCAATGCTCAAAAGATCATCCAAGAAGGTTACTTTTGGCCTACATTGTTTCACGATTGCATTCATGTCGTGAAACGATGCGAGAAGTGTCAGCTTTACGCCAACAAAGCACGAGCACCATCTGCTCTTCTTCATCCAGTCATCACTGTCGGCCCTTTTTGTAAATGGGGCATCGACTTCATGACTTTTAATCCCCCCTCTAGCAATGGACACAAATACATTATTGTTGCAGTTGATTACTTCACAAAATGGGTGGAAGCTATGCCCACCTTCAACAATACCGCTGACACTGCAGCATTTTTTTTCTTTAACCACGTCATATCCC
Source organism: Picea mariana (assembly GCA_032191745.1). Lineage (NCBI taxonomy): Eukaryota > Viridiplantae > Streptophyta > Pinopsida > Pinales > Pinaceae > Picea > Picea mariana. The sequence continues at coordinate 211,187 of JASDQU010100177.1, forward strand.
GCTTTGGAGTACCACTCCAACTAGTTTCCGATCATGGGAAACACTTAGAGAATGATATTTTCGTCGAACTCTCATCTCGGTTAGGATTCTCCCACGAGTTTGCCTCACCATATTACCCTCAATCTAATGGACAAGTCAAAGTAGTTAACAAGGTCCTCAAGACTATGTTACAGCACATGGTTAATAAACATAAGACCAATTGGCATCACATGTTATTTTCCACGCTATGGGCTTACCGTACGGCTGTGAAAACAGCCACTGGTTTCACACCATTTCATCTAGTCCATGGGGTTGAGGCCACTCTTCCCATCAAGTGTGAAATTCCCACCTTACTCACCGCAATTCATCTATTACCCGACATTGCTCCAATGGAGAAGTGCTTGCTGAAGTTAGAGTCCCTGGATGAAGATCATCGATCTTCATTATAGAACAATGAGGCAGCTAAAAAATGATCAAAGGCCACCTTTGACCGCCATGTCAACCTTTGCTCATTTCACTAATGCGACCTCATCCTTGCTTACGATATCGCTCACGATACCTTTGGTCATGGAAAATTCGAGTCCCTATGGCATGGCCCATACATTATCCAACATTGCCTCACCAAAGGTGCATACATCCTGGCCTCTCCCAAAGGCCTCTCTCTCAAAAAACCCGTCAATGGGTTATACTTAAAGAAATTTTATGCCTAAGCGTAGAAATTCTACTTTAGGTTATTTATTTTATAGTGTTTTTAATCTTTTTTCCATCCCTCACGTCTAAAATATCATTTTTTCTATTGACAGATGCTTCCTCCACTAGCCTATCACATCGGTTAAGATGACGGCACCAGTCGTTGGAAACAAAATCTCGCTTCGATAGCTTGGGCCCTCTATACCCCCTCACATGAAATGCTCTATTCGAGCGGCATATGTTTGGGTTCAGCCACCAACAACCAAGCCGAGTACACTTCCATCATTGGCCTCCTCATCGATGCCTAGCATCATTGTATTTGTCACCTGAACGTATTTCTTGACTCTCAACTAGTCATTCTCCAGCTCAACAATGTGTACCGCGTACGCGATCCTTGCCGCTTTCGCAAATAACTGCAGGTTAGAATTTTATCTCAACATTTTGATTCCATTACATTTACACATATTCCAAGACAATTGAATCAAATTACAAATAACTTAGCTAACATTGTGTTAGATTGACATATATCACATCAAGATACCTCTACACATACATAAATATATCAACAACATGTCACATAATATATAGATTAGACATCATCAACACATTAACAAAACACATGTAAACGTCACATAGATCTCAAAAAGCATACTCATGTATATATAAGACGGTCCACAGTGAAGCACCTCGGTACAAAATGGGCTCACCAGCCTATATACAAAAATACAAAATACATATAGCACCACTCAAGGTGCATCTAGAGCACCACCTCTTGCCCCTAACTCAGGCAGTGGTCCCCCACCCACTACTGCTCCCTCTAGACCGGGAGGTAACCATCTGGTCATAGCAGCACCTGCTACTACTGCTCATCATACCATAGCGTGCCATGGTGGTAGAATCCCCACGCACTGCTCCAGGATGCCCTCATCCTGGATACGTGACCACATGCCCTCAGGCATGCCCTGTAGCACCACCTCCAGGTGGTGACGAATATCCTCAAAATATACTTCGGCATCCGCCGAAGGAGCATGTGATGGCCCGGCACCTGGGTCATCAAACCGACATCTCCTCCCTGCTCTATCAGGATCAAATAGTCTTGCCTCGATGTCCTCACACTGATGTCTCTCTCCTATCCATGGCCCTCCTCGCGGTAGTCTCCCCAGCTCCTGGCAAGCCGACGCCCTCAGCAACTCCACCTCGTGCCCACAAGGTGCCACATCTACACATACAAGCAAGCAACAGATAGTATCAGCATCTATACCAAAGACACATGTCATGCTATCTCAAAAACAATATATATATATATATATATATATATATATATATATAAGTCATCAACATACCTCGATGGTCAAAAACCTTCCCTGGAGGTAACACCATGTCCGGATCACCCCGAAAGTCAACCCCAACATACGGAACCTACAGTATCACCTGTGGCATCTTCCGCCACACCTGTGCTGCCTTCGCCATCAAAAAGTGGATGCCCTTGCCACTACTGTGGAGAAGAAAAATAGTCGACCACCGCTTTAGTTGTGGCTCTCGTACCCTAGGAGCACCCAATAAAACCCTAGGGTGCGACATAGGCACCCTCTCCAAAAACCAGGCCACTAGGATGGACCCAAAAGCAAACTCTCCGGTATCAGTGGACCGACAATGGTCTAGCTGCCCTACCATCCTAGCATGTAGTGTAATCCCCTAGGCAAAGTGCTCACCAGCCAATACCCTCTCCATAATACTCAGCTGACCACCACTGATCCGCTGAGTCGCAAGGGACCCATACACCCTCACAATCATAGCTGCTATACAACGATGTGCTAGAGCATCCATTGCCCCGATGCTCACGACAGAGCCCGACATAAAGTTTTCCCTGGAACAATATCTCTGGCCCACTGTCACTAGTGCCACATCAGTAGGTAATATTGTCTCCACCGGTAGGGGCGTTCCCTGAAACGGGAGCCCAGTCAAAAAATAGATATCCTACACTGCAGTGAAGGCAAGCTGCTCTCCCCGCACCATGAAACAATGTAGGTCCGGACTCCACATCCAGATAAGGTATTGCAGGAGATACTCCTGAGCCCATATCAACGAGCACTCAAAGAACTTCAGTAGCCCACAGGTTGCCAAAGTAGCACGAACCCACGGCTCCTCAATAGCCATGGCATCTCTCAGTTGGGACCAATCTCGCTCTCGCCAACCAACCGGCATCGTGCAAAATGATCGCTTGCAGCCACATAAAACAGTCCTAGGTTAGCCACATGGACCATAAACAACATTAAAAAGATAAGTTTTACACCTGTCAACCTTTCCCCCAAGGCACGACTATTTAACCCACAGGCACGCACAGATGCGTGCCTGTTCACTCCATAGATGCGCATGTATGCGTGCCTGTACACTCTACAGGCGCGCACTCAGGCGCACCTGTCCATCCTACAGGCGCGCATGCATGTGCGCCTGCTCAGACTATAGGGGCACCTTTATGTGCCCCTGTCACGAACACAGGCATGCATCAAAGTGTGCCTGTCCACTACACAGCTGTGCACACATGCGCGGTTGTGTAGCCAATAGGCACACACATAATGCACACGTTTGTCCCCCTTACGGGCACCCCCATGCGCGACTATCCGGACGGCAGGCGTGCACTTATGTGCGCATACTTCCGGATCGCCCATGCATGTGGGGGCCCACACCCATAAAACCCCCTGTACGACTCTCCATACAAGCCCTGCCCAAAAATGGAAACTCTACTTCTATGCAGGATGATCAGACTACTAACCTGAAACTCACTGGTCCTCGATTGGCTACGTCATTCTCCCAAAATCTCCAAATATCCTCTGAATACTTCTCGTCCAATCACTCTAGCAGCAAGTACAAATGAGGTGGCAATGTGGGCCCTACAACTATATATAGGCCTTTTCGGCAAACTTCCACTCACCATTCTGGGAGCTTCGGGTGTCCATTCTTCGATCCGTCTTCAGCCGCGGGATCAACATCCTGCCATATACATCACGACAGTCCCTAGGCCACTTTTCATCCTGAGTCCCTGGGGTGCCATTTTTTCATACCACGACTAGGTACGCATGCTCATATTCAAAAGTATCAAATAAATTCTCGTATGTTCGATTCTCTTCAGATATTTTTCACGTCGGGTATTTGGTTTTCATGTGTGCAAGTACTTGGTCATCATACATCAACGCAACCCTTTCAGGTATATACTTAGCACTGGCATGTAGGCATTCCCTCTGAATCTCACTTGCATCTCCAGTAACACCCTCTGACATTTTCCTCTAGGATCCCCATCTCTGGCTCTGTAGTACCAACACCTCCATTTGCATCTTTGGTACTATCACCTGGTAGCACTCTTACCCACATGAGTTGTCCCATTTATAGCACCCTTTTTGTTCCTTTGACACTCATGTTGTTTTTCAAAAAACCCTTTAGGGATGGGAGTCCCGATAGTCTTACATCATGTCGTGAAGCAGCCACATACTCCTTCTTCTCATATTGCTAGCTTTCCCACCTGACTGCCAGATTATCTCTTCAAGGTTCTATTTTTTACTGCACCTCCACAGTATCATGAACCCTCCATTTCATCCATAATCAGTTTGCCGCTCTGGAAATTTCCCTTCATTTCACCTACCTCATGTAGAAACCCACCCATGGGGCCTCCACCCTCCACTAGTTCTCCAAGCAAATTGCCCCCTACCCGGGCCAACCATATTCCATCGGGTCACCCGTTTCTGTATTTGTACACTCATCCCAAATTATTCTTTATTTATTGTACAGACGCCTTTATTTCCCGCATTTCCATACCTTTTTGTCATCACCTTTGGCGGCCTTCTTCCCTTTTTGGCCAAAGCAACCCACGTTGCCCTTGGTTGGGGCACTACTTATCATCTACCCTTGACAACATCGTCCATATATTCAGAGTATCCCACATGCCACTTACCTCTGCCCTCTAAGTTTGTTCACTTTGTCCCGCCTCTGGCACAACTTATCCCCTGTCTTGTTGTCCCCCTAACACTCGACCTCATTGAAAGATTGTGGCCACTTTTACCTCAACATATACCCCCAACCAAGGGTAGTCTTGAGGCTTCCTACATATTGACTTCGTCCATGTACCTCCTCCCATTCCTAACCTCACCTAGTATATTTCACGAAACCCTTTTCTTCTGGGAGTCGCGTCCCCCTTTTGTCGACATCAGCACAGTTTTCCAGAAGGGCGACAGTATCTTGACTCTCATTACCTTACCAATGAGTTCTCTCGGATGGCACAGGGAGAACCACAATTGCTCCCTGCTGTTGTTGACCCCCATAACATTCGACGTCAACATTTTCTCATGTTACGATGGGTCTTGTTTTGCGACTATTGCAGTTATTTCTCATACTTGCCGAAGACCTCTGAACTTGGTTGGGCTATCAATGCCTACAGAATCTGTGATACTTCTTACAAATATCATTGCCTACTATTCATAGTATGGTCCTCCATAGAATTGTCTTCTTCCTTTATCACGACTACCCCCGAGGGCGCTGCAGTTGTCTACATCAACACTCCATTCCTTTTTTTTGAGTTACATGAGCATGGGGCATGCCCTCCTCGTTTGTACACAGTTTATTTTTACACACCTTATGGAAGTTTGGGTTCTATAGGTTCCCTTCTCCCTCCAAAGGGTAACTCTTGACAACCACACTATCACTCTCTCTTACAAAAACACTCTCAGTAGAAGAAACATTGATGGGTTTTAGCTATACGTGTGCTCCTAACCTCATCCATCAGGGGGGCATCTATTATCACTGAAATTTCATTCGCAAATGGTTACAAGAATTCAGCATCGTCAAACAGTTATGAGGTCACCCATGGACCAAAATTACCACAAAAGCATTTCCAAAGAGTCAAAATCTATACAACTGGTGAAAAAATTAAAGGGCGCTATGAATACACAGGGTGCGCGTGCACATGCACAAAACATAAATGCAAAAATCATGCACATGTGCATGATGCATGACTATTGTTGCAAAAAGCCGCACACCTAAGAAACAACACATTTATGAGAGTGGTCGGCCTCCCACCCACTTCTGCTTCAGCTTCCAAGTTGATTTGACACTCAAATATGGACTGGATTTGACTAGGTGGTTGGTCAAAGACCTAGAAATGCCCTAATTAGCCTCTTTACACACTACAAACTAGTTGGACAATACCTCAAAGGAATGCTATAAGAAGGCCATGGATACATTTCATTTTTCAAGTAATTCAATAGAAAAGTTATGCTTCCACCATTCTCTTGAAGAATCCTCTATTCCCATCAAGAGCATACTAGCATCATTGCATTGGGCAATCCAGCTCACCCCTTGAGTGGATTAGCAAAGAATTCTTTCACCATTTTTCATTTTCAAAGCTGTAAGAAGAGCTTATTTGTGGGGGTCCAAGAGCCCTCCCTTGGAGGAAGAAGGGACTCATAGTCCTCTTTCTTCTCAGTGTTTTCTTTCACTAATGTTAGCCTTATCATTGGTGACATGGGTCTCATTGTTTCTTTTGTCCTTATGTCCCTATGCTCATTAATTTAGTTGTTGTTTTATTTCTTAGTTTAATTCTTAGTTGTTCTTTTATATTTCTTTCCCTAACCCTTTTCCTTACAGCTGTCCTGCTTAACAAACCCAACTAATCTTGCAAGCACCTCTATTTTGCTCACTAAGGTGACGAAAGAGGTGCAACACAAAGCTTGGTTAATAGCAAAGGGTTATTCCCAGATTGAGGGAATTGATTTTGGTGATATCTTTTCTCCTCTTGCCAAGTTAACCTATATAAGATTTATGTTATTTGTTGTTGCTACATTTGATTTTGTAGTAGAACAGATGGATGTGAAGACAACATTCCTACATGGGGATTTGGAAGAATAAATCTATATGAAGCAACCAGAAGGTTATGTTGTGAAGGGAAAGAAGGAGTTGGTATGCAAGCTAAAAATGTCCCTGTATGCTTTAAAACAATCACCAAGGATGTGGTATAAAAAAATTGATACTTATATGCTGGTACTTGGCTTCACAAGAAGCAAAGAGGATCATTGTGTGTATTTTAAATTAATTGGTTATCATTTTATTTATTTGGTCTTGTATGTGGATGACATGTTGTTGATAGGAAACAACAAGGATATTATCCAGGATGTGAAAACTCAGTTGTCCTCTAAATTTGACATGAAGGATCTCGGTGCTTCAAATTCCATTTTGGGAATGGAAATTAAAAGAGATAGGAAAAAGAGGAAACTCTGGTTAAATCAAAGAAAATATGTCAAGACAATATTGTAGAGGTTTAATAGGAAGAAATGTAAACCGATCAAGGTCTCTACTCCTGTTGGTGTGAAGTTGTCTACGGATCAGTGTCCCAAGACACATGAAGAGGAGGAGGACATGTCTCGTGTTCCATATGCGAGTGCAATTGGAAGTTTGGTGTATGCAATGGTTTGTACTAGAACAGACATTGCACATGCAATGGGAGTTTTCAGCAAGTATATGTCAAAACTAGGGAAGGAGCATTGGACAACAGTAAAATGGGTTTTCAGGTACTTACGTGGCACTTATAGCTATTGATTGTGCTACCAAGGAAGACTGGGATTTGACAGAGTGGTTGATATACATGGATTTGTGGATGCAGACTCGACTGGAGATATGGATTGTAGGAGATATACAAGTGGGTATGTGTTTAACCTGCTTTGAGGAGCAATAAGTTGGATGAGCAAAAAACAAGTTGTAGTGGCACTTTCAACTACAGAAACTGAATACATGGCAACCACTCATGCAAGTAAGGAAGAAGTGCGGTTACAAAGATTGTGTTTAGGTATTTGGTTGGTACTGTTAGCACATAAGATTTTCAAGGTATTGTGAGTCTTTATTTCTACCTAGGTCCGTAGTTTTGTTTGTCTTCCCTCCTTTGGTGGACCTGATTTTAAATTTTTTCCTCTCGGCTTGTACTTTTTCCTCTTGTTTCCTTCATCCATTTAATCGATTTATTCTCCTTGTTGGTTTTCCTAAGAAGTATCGACCCTAAACCTCTCTATTTACTCTAAGGTTGATCACTTCTCTCTTTACCACTATCATTGATCCTTTTTTTTTCCTGAGCCCTCAGCCAGTCATCTGAGTAATTGTTCACAAGCTGCTGCCGTGAGCACCAAGAGCAACACTTAGAGCATTCGGAATATGGATTCCAAACAAGAAAATGAGAAATATCAGTGTTCAATGGTGAATATCAATTAGGTTGAGCGAATCGATGGTCATCGGGTAGTCCAAGCCATGCAGTTGCGTGAAGAATAGAGCCAATCATAGTTGCGGTCTCATGAGTCCATTCTAGCCTTTGGTATTGGGAAGGACGCGTGGCGCGAGATTAGTGTTTTTCTGACTCACAAGATGAATCTATCAAAGGGTCGGGCCATGAGAACTTGCGAGACATGAGGTCAAAAAATGATCTAGGCCATTCGATCATGAAGAGCCGAGGGTCGTTGATCTGACATTGGAAAATATCAGAGGATCATGAATCAAGAGTTCGGGATTCTTGTCGTAAATGTGCATCCATAGCCCGCAATCTTAATACCCGAAAAGCGGATGGTTTCAATCTGGTCTCCAAATTAAGGGACACGTGTCTCCGGATCAACAGGATCATGATTTCGAGGATCGAGTTTCAAAAGTGGAACATGGTGCGAGACCCCCGAAATGCGAAATCGTGAAACACCATAGAATTGGGCCTGTGGTCTCAACACTTGATCACAGAGGTGTGTGGGTCCGAGAAAGAATATTAACACCCATCGCATAGAACTCATGAAATGGGGTCTTTAGGGAAGCAATCTTGGCCGTCAAATTTAAAGCAGGTCTGATCGTTGATTTAGGTGGACAATTTTGTAAAATCGCGTATAGGGAATTCTGAAGTTTAGCATGCAGGAATCCCCAAAACACAAAATCCCAAAACGCCTTTGGAGATAGGCACCAGGTCATGACCCATGGTCATGTCAAAGAGGGGTTTAGGAGAAGCAGTCATCCCCTAGTCGCGTATAGAGGACTAATTCAGAGTTCAATAGGAGCATCGCAGCCGTTGGTTGTGAAGCATATCTAACCATTGGTCAGATAAGAATTTTCGTCGATTCTAATATCGGGAAACCTAGACGTTAGCACCATGAAATCCCTCAAAACGTGAAATTTCGGGATATCATATGATATTAGCACTGGGTCATGGCCTTGGGTTACATTGACGAGGGGTCAGAGGAAAGGAGGCTAGCTTTCAAGCCTTGGAGAGTAGGCACGTGGTCGTCTCCTGAGAATTTTGTCTCGGCCACTCTCCGAGGAAAAGAAGTTAATGTAAATTGAGTAGGTGGTTGAAACCTCAGCTCAATCCATAAATGGAAGGCATGGAGGTTTTGGAGCTATCAACCCATGGTACCCCTGTGGACAGGTTCCCTACAAGAGCCATACCGATCCGATCTTGCGTCTGACAACAAAATGCAAGTGCAGTCTGACAGAAGAGGGCATCGAATTGAAACTTTTAATGCAGGGGCCCGATCATGCTCCTGGGGGTTGAAACAATTCTCAGTATATGTATGCAGTTGTAATATTTTTTAAGTGTGGATGGTAGAGAAATGCTCCCGTATTGTGAATTTTTAATGAACACTCTGGTTCTCTGGTTATGTATACGCATTTGAGACTTCTTGTTGTATGACAGTCAACTTTCTTACTCCATCTTATTTCCCTCTAATAATGAAAGATTTCATGAGTGACTGATTCACATGAATTATTGTGACTTTATTATGATGAATTTTTTATTATAGTGTTGTTATAATTCCTTTCAGTTTCTTTGAAATTTGAACTCAACAAGACCTTGGGTTTAAGTTTTTCTTCCTTAGGCTGCCAGAAAGCTTGATGTTCATGGAAAACCTATACATTCTTCGTTGAAGTCTTCCTCCTACTCACCTTTATTACAACTTACTTTTTGAAGTTAAAACAAGACCTCACCTACTCGTGCAAATCAGTCCAATTTTTTGAGTTAAAATGATATTTTCTTAAGACTATGCCCATTTGACCCTTTTTAACCAATCTATGACATAAAATCTTATGGGTATCAGGCTTACCTTTGTCGCAATCCAAGGGTGACTTCTAGTGCTAATAGGTACAACAATCTATAAGGATAGATTGTGACAGTCAAAGTGCAATTTTTATGGCGAAGAACCCGACTTATCATTCAAAGACAAAGCATATTGATATTCAATATCACTTTGTGAGAGACATGGTTGAAGAAAAGAAAGTATTGTTGATGAAGGTGGATACTTTGAAGAAAGTTGCAGATTCATTAACAAAATCTATGAGCACTGAGAAGTTCTCTTGTTGTAGAGGATCCATGGCCATTGCTTCCCCGAATTGTTGATTATGTAACCCTGTAACCCCCTTCATGAAAATAAAACAAGTGGGAGAATGGTGGGTATGTTTTATATTCTGTGCATGAGTAGCAATGTCTGCGTTGTGTCGGGTGTGCAGGGG
>JASDQU010100177.1:221384-239326 GCA_032191745.1 Picea mariana
TTTTTTTTTCCTCGGGAAACATGTCACATTTTTTGGTGGTTTTTCGACACATGGTTTTTGTCGATAATTTTCTATTTTTGATTAAGGAATTAGGGTTGTTGACTAATCCAGGTCATTGGGTTAGGGTTTTGAATGTTACTGGATCCTATATGTATATTGTATTGTAAACAATGTAACACTATGAATGAATATAGAATATGTTGATTTTCCTGGTTTGGGTTTCCAGGGGAAAATTCTCTGTGTAATGTTTGTATTTGCCATTGTATATTTTTTGTTCTTTTCTTGAAAATTTGTTTGCAGTAAATATTGTACAACGTTAAAAATTACAATTTATTCTTGGGCCTGGGAGTGCCAAAGTCAGATCAAGGAGCGGATATAGTCATTTTTGGGTAGTTTGAAGCCACAAATTCAGTGGTTCTCTCTGTTTCTTGATCAGAGCATTATTTCTGTAGCTGGATTTCAGAATGAGGTATACTTATGTATTTTTCCAAATTCTTTTGCCGATTTAATGAAACATCCTACCCATTTGAGAGCAGGACCCGAAGATGTAGTCCACTAGGGACAAACTCTATTATCAATTTTTTGTGTTCATATTTTATGCTTATGTCTCTTCATTATTAATATTTTCCTTGTTTAATGGTGCACTTTAATTTCTGCTCATTTAATGCAATTATTTATAAGTCACTTGATGAAAAGATCTTGGATCATGTTGGTATCAAAGAAGTCATATTTGACTTGAATTATTGAGTCTGAATGATTATTAGGTCCAAGCATAAGCAAGGTGAAGGAACTCTTAAGACTTTCAATCCCGAAGTTGGTTGTGCATCTCGAAGGAAGAAAATGGCAAAAGAAGACAAGCATGATGAATAGGAGAAAATTTTTCATATGGTCTTTTATTACATGTTAGAAATGGTCAAATGAATGTATGGAGATTACAAGAAGAGGATGAAGAATAAATGGAATAAAAGGGAAGAAAATGTTGATGATGATGCTTCAATAAAACAAGGGGCTGGATGAGATCCTCCTGAGCTTCCATCTTCACCTTCAAGTGCTAACTCTTCTTCCTCTGAGCACTCTCACCATTCTCATCATTCTATCCGTAAAGACTCTTTTAAGAAAACATTATTAAATCTTGATGTGAAATTTGTTTTACCTATGTTTAATGGAGATGTTAATCTTGAAAAGATAGATAATTGGATCCGACAGATTGAAGTATATTTTCGTGTTCAACATATTGATGAAGTGGAAGTTAAGGTGTTATTGGCTTCTCTTCGGTTGGAAGGAACCGCTCACGTATGGTGAGAGAGAAATCTTCAAGATAGAAGTAAGTTTGGTATTCTTCTTTCCTCTTGGTCGGAATTTAAATCAATGATAAGGGATAAATTTTATCCATTAGGGTATTTACATAAAGCAATGATGGAATGGAAAACTTTAAGGCAAAGTAAAGGTCAAACTGTACAAAGTTTCACATAAGAATTTAGGAAGAAATATCTTGCATTAAACATTCCTTTGGAATCTTTTGAAATGTTAATGAAGCATATTTTCGCACTTCATAGTTATATCCGTCAAACTTTTCTCTTGTTTAACCCCACTAATCTTAACGTAGTTTGTGTACAAGATACTCATCTTGAGAACAGGGGGAAGCATGTTCAATAACATCCCAGGAAGAAACCTTCCAATATCCAACAAAAATCTCTCAAGAAGTTTAAAGGAAGGACAAGAAGACCGCCATAGTGATGAGAGAAGGAAAGCCATCTTTCATGCATTGCAAGAAAAGCGGTCACGATGAAGAACGTTGTTGGAAACTGCATCTAGAGAAGAAACCGAAACAATTATGTGGAAAGGGGAAGACAAAAACCATTTCTACAGTGCAACAAGATCTTGGTTCTGATTCAGGATATGAAGGAAATATCATAGCGGTTGGAGTACAAGGTAAATATTCCCTTCATGCTAGTTCAAGTTCCAATAATGAATCTCATGATGATGAATGGAATATTAATGAATTATTTCACATAAGATTTGTGTCTAAACACACTAAGATAGATACATTATTTGATATGGGTTCCCAAGTAAACTTAATATCTGAAGCACTTCTCAAGAAGATGGGTCTTGAAACGAAACCACATCTGAATCCTTATCCTCTTGGTTGAGTATGTGATAAAGAAAAACTTAATGTCATAAAACAATGTAGGTTCATATTTTCTATTGCTTCAAAGTTGATTGATGAAGTGGATTTGGATGTTTTACCACTTGATATATGTGGCATAGTGTTGGGAATTCCTTATCTTTATGATATAAAATCAATATTCTTTCATCATGAGAACAAATACCACCTTACAAAGGGGGGAGTGGAATATATTGTTAGAGATCACAACATGAGGTTAAATACAACACTTGTTAGTGCACGGAAAATGAAAAGACTCATAAACACTAATAAGAGATATGTACTCATGCTCGTAAGAGAGAAATATGTTGGGACATCCGATGCTTTCCAAGGATCTGATCCGTCTCATAAAAGGAATTAATTGATATTGTTTCTAAGTATGATGTTATTTTTTAGGAACCATATGGATTACCTCCTAAGAGGGAAATCCAACATGAGAGACATATTTAGCAAGATTCTCCTCTTACTAATGTGGGCATGTACAGGATGTCAGTTGTGGATATGAAAGATATCAAGAAGTAGGTACAGGGCTTATTAGATCAAGGGGTCATTAGGCCCAATTCATCGCCTTGTGGTTCTCCTATTATGATGGTGCTAAAGAAAGATGGCACATGGCAAATTTTTGTCGATTACCAGGCCTTAAATAAAATCACGGTGAAAAATCGATACCCTCTTCCTTGTATAGATGATCTACTTGATCAGTTGAATAATGTTGTTTATTTCACTAAGTTGAATTTGCGTAGTGGATACCATCAAATCGTCGCAGAACATGATGTATGGAAAACTACCTTTAAAACCAAACATGGATTGTTTGAATGGTTAGTTATGTCGTTTGGCCTTTGTAATGATCCGACAACTTTCACGCGTGTGATGAATGATGTACTTAGGCCTTTCCTAGATGAATTTGTGATTGTGTATTTATACGACATTCTTATTTTTAGTGGGACTTGGGATGAACATGTGAGGAATGTAAAGAAAGTATTGAATACTTTGCAAAGGGAAAAGTTGTATGTAAAATTGTCTAAATGTGAATTTGGCAAGACTGCCCTTGTGTACTTAGGTCATATTGTAGCAGGAGGACAATTAAAAGTTGATCCTTCCAAAATTGATGTAATTGTAAATTGGTATGAGCCAAAAAGTGTAATCGAGGTCTGAATATTCTTAGGTGCAATCCAGTATTACAGAAGGTTCATTTCAAACTTCTCCTTTATAGCATCTCCTTTGCATGCCTTAACAAGTGTGAATAACACTTTTCAATGGAAAGGAAAGCAAAAAAAAGATTTCGACACTTTGAAGAAGAACATCAGTACCGCACCAGTATTAGCACTGTTGAATATTCAAAAGCCTTTTGAGATCGAGACAGATGCCAATAGATACACCATGGGTGTAGTATTGATGCAATATCGTAAGCCTATTTGTTACCACTCTAAAACTTTTAACCAAGTTGTTGTTAACTATCCTACATATGATAAAGAGTTGTATTCATTAGTTCAAAGAATAAAGAAATGGAATCACTACTTGTTAGGGAAGAAAACAATCATACATACAGATCACCAACCCTTACAATATCTTCAAGAACAAACCAAACTGCAATAATATTGACACTACAGATGGATGGGTTTTCTACAACAATTTAATTTGGTAATCAAGTACAAAAGGAGTACAAGTAACAAGGTATCCGATATGATTTCTAGACCTCCTATTGTTGTATCTATTATTTTGAAGAATACTTCTTTATCTCATGATATCTATGTAGAACAATATGCCATCGATGAATATTTTAAAGAAGTATATGAGAAGCTAACCCATGGTGCACAGGTAGAGAACTATTGTCTGCAAGGAAAAATACTATACCATCTTGGAAAGATATGCATTCCTACAAGTGAACGAGTCCATGCAATACGATTAGCACATACTTCTCTTGTGTCTGGGAATTTTTGGGTAGGAAAAACTATGGCTCATTTACAGAGGTTTTGTTACTAGCCTCAAATGAAAGAAATTGTAAATAAATATGTAGAGGGGTGTGTGATGTGTTCTACTTGTAAGCCCACTAATAGAAATTGGGGCTATACTCACCACTTCTTGTTCCATCGCATCCATGGGAAAGTATCTCCATGAATTTTGTAGGGGGTTTACCAATGACCAAAGAGGTTCATGACTATTTGTATGTTGTAGTGGATAGGTTCAGAAAGATATGTATCTTGATTCCATGTAAAAACTAGATCACTGCTGAGAAGGCTGCTAATCTCTTCTTTCGGTATGTTTCAGTTCACTTTGGGTTACTCAATTACTTGGGGATTTTTGGACTAGCTTGTGGAGAATGATGGAAACCAAATTGAAGAGGAGCACTGTCGAACTGACGAACAGACAGAGGTGGTAAACAAACCATTGGTAATTTTTCTTCGAGGCCACTGCAGCAAGCATCCCAAGTTATGGGATGAACAAATACCCTATGTACAAAATTCTTATAACCGATCTTTACATTCCTCCACTAAGATTTCACCTTTTGAAACATGTTTTGGGTACTTACCCAAGATTCCTTTGGACTTGATGTATGGGAGAGGTGTCTATGTGAATGAAGTACAAAAAGAGGACATAGCTCGCAAGTTCATCCAGAGGATCCAATAGGTGCACGAGGAAGTCATGTAACAGCTGGAGAAAATTCAAGCATGGTATAAAGCTTGACATGACAAGCACATGGTTGATCATCAATTCTAGGTTGGAGACCGAGTATGGCTTCACATCAGCAAAGAAATATTAAAGGGTGAAGGCAAGAAACTCAAGCCCATTTGTTATGGAACCTTCATTATCATGGAGAAATTAGTACCAATTCTTTTTGTCTGTATCTTCCACGTTATATGCATAATTAATTAGTTGTGAGCGTCTAGAACTTGAAACTTTTTGAGCCTCCCATGATCATGGATCAGGCTGAGGAAGTTTCAATACCTTCAGTTGATGAGTTTGCACCTAAGTACTTGAATGAGTTACAAGAATATATCATCCTGGTTAGAAGGAAGAGGACTTCATGCCAAGGTGATGTTGATTATCTTTGAGTAGGCTGAAAGGGCACACATCTTAGCAAGGCAAAGTGGATTGAGAAGGACAAAATGAGTGGACTCTTCCGTCACTTACCTGTTTATTGATGAGAGATTTCCCTAGTCCAAAAATCTCTCAGTGGGAAGGCATGATCCAAAAATGATCCAGAGAAGGCTAAGAACAACTCAAAACTCATAGAGGCAACTTAGGATGCTTAGAATGGACTCAGCAGACAGAAAAAGGGAAAAAGTTCAAAGTTCCCAAAAATAAATTAAAATGAAATTATTGCGAAGAGTGCATCGCAATATTTCTAACAGTGTAAATGACTCGTCAAACGGAGTTACAGATTGAAATATATTTGTGGTAAAAGTATTGGTCAACCTATCCCAGTCAACATGGGATGAGTCAACATCTGTATTACTGACGTCAGCATCGGTATAACACATGTGGCAAGAGAAGAAGGTGAAACTTGTCATGTTGACATCAACATGACATCATCATGGTGACGTGGTAGCACCAGAGGCTACCACGTGTCACCCAGTTTTGGCACTTTCGGACCAATCCTTGGACCAATAGGATCGTTCCACGTGGCAGTCTGTACAGTGACATGGAATGATGGCGTGGAACAATGACGCGATGTGATGACATGGCGCTGACATGTAGGAGGATGATGTGGATGAATGGGAGGCTACCACATGGTCCAATCAGGGGATGCCACATGGCAGGCGACAAAAGAATAATGAAAGCCCGTGACCAAAATTTGAAAAACAATTGACGCGTTCTAATCCTTGGAGACCTAGATATAGCCACCACCAAAATTGGCGAAACAACTTTGGGTTATATTTACATATATAAAAATGAATTAAACCAAAAGGGGGAGTCCTGCAGGTTTGACCTCTAGACCTCCTCCCCATACTATAACTTTACATTCAAACCCAAACCAATAGGCCAACGGCCTCTATTATTATCAACGCCCGTGGAAATTACTTAAATGTTGAGTCCGCCAAGCCTTGGGGAGGAGGTGTGCATGCGGTATGGAATTGGGATCATTTTTCAATGCAATACAGTTATTAATTGTAGGTTTCATAGGGGCACAAAAATTGAGACAACTTTCTTCTTGGGCTTGAGAGTGCCAAAGTCGGATCAAGGCATGGAGACAATCATTTTTGGGTAATTCAATGCCACGAATTCAATGGTGCTCACTATTTTTTTATCTGAGCATTATTTTTGTAGCTTGATTTTAGAATGAGGTACACTTATGTATTTTTCCAAATTCTTTTGCTGAGTTAAAGAAAGAGCCTACCCATTTGAGATCACGACCTAGAGACGTAGTCCACCGGGGATGAACTCCGTTATGAAGTTTTTGTGTTCAGATTTGATGCTTATGTCTCTTCATTATTGACCTTTTCCTTATTTAATGGTGCACTTTAATTTATCCTCATTTAATGCAACTATTTATAAGTCACTCGATGAAAAGATCCCGGATCATAGAGGGTAGTGAACTAGGTACTGCATAAAAAGAGGACGAGCAATGAGTTCATATTAAGCGCACAGATTGGATATTATGGCATGGATCAATTCATTTAGAATTGTGTTTTGATGTGAAATTTTTACTGAACCAAACATGGGAAATGATGGGGAAGCCAAATTTGATTTTGTCTCATATCCAGTTAAGATTGGAAAGCCAACAAAAAATAATACCAATTATTCGTTTGTTAAGGGTACATGTGTGATCCGGATGATTTTCGGTATGAAATGAAAGTGGAGATATAATATATAATGTAAAAAGATATCTCGAATATCCAATAATATAACAGAAATGTATCAGATATGCAACCATAAACACAAAGATACAATAATACACAATTTTCTATTAATAAGCGAAAATGTACAAAGACTATAAAAATACAGAGTTAAAGACTTGCTAGAATGGTGGTAGTTTATCTCTGAGAAAAGATGTGTCTGCTACTCACATTCGCAAGAAGATGATTTTACAATGAGGCTCCAAAGGAATTTTTATCATAAAGAAAATTCAAAACCTTAACCCTGGAAGATGAAAAGCCAACAATTTTGCGGACCCCATTTTGGGTAGTTTGGTGTATCAACTTCCTGGGGGCGTAAGTTTGGCTTACGATATTCATTTAGGGTGCACGATATCTCGTTTGAAAGGTCTCTTCGAGGAGATTCATTTTGGGGGCTCAATCAGAGCCTTTGTCTATAATTGTGGAGCTCGATCCTGAAAAACCTTCATTTAGACCCTCAAAATAGCCTTTAAAGTTTAGGAACTGAAAAATTGCTAAAAATAGTAAGTTGCCAGAAAATTGTTTTGAGCTAGTTGGAATAGGTGGGTGGCCACTGATATCCACCTGGATCAATGTGAATACATATGGAGTGCACAATGTAGAATATTTTGAAGTCATTAAGATTCTGGATTATAGTCATCCATACTCGATGCTAATGGGGCTTGAATGGGCCTTTGACCAATGACAATCAAGAAATTATTAATCTGAAGAAAAGGGAAATGATCTTTGAAGTAGGGGACTTGAATGTTATTGCACCATTGGATATGAAAGAAGGAAAGAGGTATATCGAACTAGCTAAAGGGAACAAAATTGATAACCTATATAATATGATTGTGTAAATGGATGACTATGTTAATACGACCACATATGGTGCCCTTAGTTAGATAAGAATTATCTCATGCACGTCAGACTCAGAGGAAGGACTGGAACATTGGCATCAAAGGATGCATGAAGTATCCACCAGATGGTGTGCCCGCATGACTTGATCATTGCACTAGATTGGAACAGAGTTATGTGACCAACCCAAGTATGATGGTTTGACTAATATAAGTTCTTTTGTAAAGGAGTTTGAGTTGCATATACATGAAAAACAAATGGCATTAGATTTTGTATTGAAAGCCACTCTAGCTAGATGGTAGGCTTCACATAAAGAAGGAATAGAATACTGATCACAGTGTAAAATATTAATTAAAGTTAGATTTGTTATGAAGGTTGAGTATACTACGCAGAGATATATAGGAGTAAGTGACCCATCAGGTCATATTTCACAGTGTAGAAACATATGGAGTTTGATATCTAAGAAGGAATGGATGCATAAGTTCATACATACATTGGAAATGATCCCTCAAAACTGGTACCTGGAACTAGAAATGTGCAAAGAAACGACGAACTGGGATGAACTAACTCAAAGTTTTAAGGTAAAATTTTCTTTTGAATATGAATCTTCATTCATAGATGCAACATTGCAGGCCATTAGAATCGGGGTTTTTTCATAAGAAGGGTTGATTGATGTAGTACCTATGTGTAGTGCACATAGAACTTCTATGACAGTTCATGAACTATTGGAATGCTATAAGGTGGCTCAAGAAGATCAGGACAAGGAGGATACAATAAATATACAAATATCTGAAACTAAGGAGAAACATGAAGTGGAAGGTCTAGAGCTTGAATCTACTCCATATGCACAACCACAAAAGATGCATAAGGTAAATATTGGGAGAAAAGATAATCCAAAGTTTGTGTAGATAGGATATTACTGGAATGATGAAAATATGGAAAAAATTGAAGACTTATTGTGCGAGTATCAGGATCTATTCCCAACCACATTTGCATAAATGAAAGGGATAGTTGGTGAGCTAGGAGAAATGAAGATCCATTTAAAACCATATGCTAAGCTAGTAAGACAGAGACCCTATAGACTAAATATGAAGTATAAAGAGAAGGTAAAGGTAGAGATAGACACAATGTTAGAAGCATGAATTATTGAACCTATGGTGGAATCAGAATGGATAAGTCTAATGGTAGTACAAGATACAAAAGCAAGTGGAATCAAAATTTGTGTAGACCTATGAAAACCAAATGATGCGTTTCTGCATGATCCATTTCTGACACCGTTAGCGACCTAACCTCCCTAACCTCTCATGTAGGTAGAATAATATAATCCCATGTAATAAAGGCCAATACTAATAAGGCCTAGAAATAAGGAAGAATAAGTCGAATGTAAGAAGACCTAATAGAAGCTTTCACTTCTAGAAGGATCTTCCTCTAGATTGTTCTTTTGGATAGATAGATTCAGTATAAATAGGAGTAGAGGGTATGAGAAATCTTGTCTTGGATATTATTGTAATAGATCTCTGCTCTACTGGAGGTTTCCCCCTTGAAGAGGCAAGTGAACATTGTTATAATTAATCAAGGTTCTCTTTATGGTGTTATTATAGTATTATTATGGTATTTTTCTAGTTATATCATTGTTGTTCTGTCATTTCTAGCTAAAATATTTATGTTTTGCATACTATTTTATATCTGGAATACTACAAGTTGTATTGGAGCACTTTCCTTGGTAGAAAATTGTGGGTTAATTTTTTTTGAGGGTAGAGACATAATTTGGAATATTAAAGCTACAAATATCTATTGTTACATGCATAAAATCATGGTCAGGGAGTCAAACAAGCATGAAATACAAATGTTACTCAAGCACACATGTGTTGGCCACCCTTGTAACCCTTGTTGGTACCCCTTCGAGTGGTAGCGCATTAGACAACACCTGTATACAGATTGACCTAGATCTCATGAATCGATCCATAGATAAACCAATCAGCCACATGACTTATATAGTGCCACCAAGAACAACACTTGGGAAGATACTCTCTAGTACCTGGGTAGTCGGGAAGTATGGCGAAGGGCATGGTCTAGCCTCCCTAGTTGGTTCATTGATATATTGGGATGAGTACTATTGTTGGACCCTGCACATATATTAGAGAGATATAGCACAAGGAAAACCATTATCTGTAGACACCTTGCATACCCTAACCCTTGGGATGGAAACAAAAAAAAATAGATAATATTTATTACTGCACAATTGTGCTTCCTACATTCGGGTTGCGAAGTTACTACACATTTCTTCCTGTTAAGAGTTTGGGCATTTCGACATTGTAGTATTCTTCAGATCAGAGTATAAATCCACAAGAGTTAAAAAAAAAATGTGCAGTGGTCCTATCATAAGACTTCTTTGGAACCATTCCCACTCGGTTCCTCTCGTCGCCCTGACTCCATTGATACCTATCATTTTTAACATATTTTTTTTTGTGGCCATGAGCCTTCTTCGACACCCTTATTTGGCCCTTATACTATTGGATCCCCCTTTTCTCCATGATCGTAGTGGTACATATCATTTGACATCCTTATTCTCTGTGGTACCACCGAGCCCTCTAGACCCCTTTTGTTTACCCTATAACATTTGCCTGCTCATTTTTCGAAATGGATACCACACAAGCCCACTCAATTGCTTGAGTGATGACACCCACCAAAACCAGGAAGACATCAAGAATATCAGTTCCAACCTTAGCTCAATCCATTCAACTATTGAGATCCTCAAGGAACAATGTTCCCACATCAAACACCTCAAAGTCCTCAAATAACACTTCATGGGCCATTCCCAGAACCCTTCCTCTTCTGAACAACCATCTTATCATGATGACCATGACTCTTCCCATTAGCAATTTCCTCATACTACCCACTTTTCTTGAGACCTCCTCCCTCCCAGAATTGAGGTGAACATATTTGATGGATAATATCCCACAGGTTGGGTCACCCAAATGGAACATTATTTCTCTTTGCATGGCATTATTAATGATTTAGCCAAGATTCATTATGGTGTCCTACATCTAGATCTGGAACGATGCAATGGTGGAAATGGTGAAAAAAGGCACACCAAGTGTATGTTTCTTGGATAGATTTTGTTGACGAACTTTATGATTGCTTTGACTCTAACATCCACCATTTAGGTCGTTTGACAAAGTTAAAGCAGTCTGGGATAGTGGAGGACTTTATTGTCACATTTGAGCATTTAGATTTCAGAAGAGAGGGCATGTCAGATGCTTTCTTTAGGGAATGATTTATCATTGGCCTCAAAGATGAAATTTGTGCCCATGTTCTCTTGGCACGCCCCCAAAATTGGTTGGAAGCTACTCAACAAGCGAAGGAAGAAAAATAGATTGTATCCTCCCAAACCTGCAAACCCTCCTTTCCTCCTCTCCATAAACCCACAGATTATGCCCCTCCTGCAACTCCCTTTAAGATCTAGAAATTAGCCAGGGATGGAATGAATGAACCTCATTTCAAGGGTCTTTGTTATAATTGTGATGGAAAATATTTTCTCGGGCACAAGTGTAAGGAACAAAATATTTTTATGGATGTGACTGTGGATCTTTCTAAAGAAGATGTTTTTGTTCCTCCTGTAGAGAAAATACCACCGCCATATGACCTCCCCCCACCCTATAATCCACCAAATGTTGACTTGGTGGTTTCACTTAATGATGTCACTAGATTCTCTACTCCTCAGACTCTCAAATTAATTGTTTACATCGAAAATAGGAAAGTCATCATCCTTGTGGACAGTGGTAGAACCCATAACTTTATTCATCACCTCATTTTCCAAGAATTCAATTGTTACATCTGTGTCATCAATAATTTTCAAGTCAAGATTTCCAATGGTGGTTCCATGAAATGTGGGCGACGATGTGAAAATGTGTGACTCCAAATTGGCCATTATCACCTGAAATCCCATATGTTTTCTATATATATGGTTGGTTGTGACATTGTTCTTGGTATCAAATGGTTACACACCATAGGCCCCATTCTCATGGACTTTAAGGACTTAACCATGAAATTCCAATAGGAGGGACAACAATATAAGTTTGAAGGAATCACAACAAGCTCCCTTAAGATCATTAGTTCACATCACATGGAAAAGATCCTCAAAAAAGGTCATTCGGGAATTATAGCCCAACTCCACTCCATTCATGTTGTTGAGATACCTTTTGTGCATCCCGAACTGCAATCTATCCTCTACCGCCACCAAGTTTTTTTTACCACTCCCAAATAACTTCCCCCTTCCTATGGAGTCCATGATCATTCCATCCCTCTCATCCTGGGAAGTCTCCCTCCAAATTTTTAGCCTTATCATCAACCCTTTTCCCAGAAGAATGAAATTGAAAAAATTGTTCATGAATTGCTAGAATCTGGTGTTATTCGTCCTAGTACTAGCCCCTATTCTTCCACTGTGGTCCTGGTACTCAAGAAATAAGGCACTTGGCACATGTGTATTGTTTTTTGAGACCTCAACAAACTCACAATCAAAGACAAATTCCCCATTCCTGTCATTGATGACCTCTTGGATGAATTGAGTGGTGCTCAATACTTCACCAAATCAGATCTATGTTCTAGCTACCACTAGATCCTTATGAAAGAAGAAGACATTCCCAAGACTAGATTTCACACTCATGAGGGTCATTATGAATTATTGGTAATACCCTTTAGATTGTGTAATGCTCCTTCCACTTTACAAAGTCTTATGAATCATGTCTTCTATCCTTTTCTCCGTCATTTTTTTTAGTTTTCTTTGATGATATTATCATCTAAGGTAAAACTTGTCCATCCCATCTCTCCCATGTGAATAGAGTTCTCCATCTACTCTTTAAGCACCAACTTTTCCTCAAACAATAAACATTCCTTTGGTGCCTCAGAAGTGGAATACCTGGGTCATATTATCAGAAAGGATGGTGTTCGAGAGGATCCTAAGAAAAATGAATCTATGCAAGATTGGCCTCGCCCTAAAAATCTTAAAATCTTGCATGGTTTTATAGGTTTAACGGGATATTATAGGAAGTTTGTTCATAATTATAGAAATATTGCAGATCCTCTCACTTCTCTCGTTAAAAATAATGCTTTCACTTGGAATTCAGTTGCAGATCGTTCCTTCCAAGCCTTAAAATATACTATGTGCTCGACCCCTCCCCTATGCCTCCCATACTTCACAAAGAAATTCGTATTGGAATGTGATGCTTCCCGGAAAGGAATTGAAGTCATATTTATGCAAGATGGCAGGACTTTATCCTTCATTAGAAAACAAATTTCAGAGAGACATTTGGTCTAATACATTTATGAAAAGTAAATGTTAGCTATTTTGCATGATGTGGATCTCTGGCATCCTTATTTATTGGGTAAGGGATTCTAAATCAAAATTGATCATCAAAGTCTCAAGTATTTCCTGGAACAATGAATTTCATACACCTCGTAGAAAAAATGGGTGACCAAGCTATTTGTCTACGATTATGAGATCATTTACAATAAGGGAAAGGAAAATTTAGTGGTCGATGCTCTTTCCTAGGAATATGAAGAAGACAATTCTCTTTTCTCCCTCTCCTTCATTGTATCATATTGGCTCCAAGTTGTTCGTTAGAAATGGTTGTAAGACCCCAAAATGTCTATCCTTCTCCACCAATTGCAATACAATTCTTCAGTTTCTCCAAGGTATTCATGGCACAATGAAGAGATTCTCTACAAAGGTCATTCATATTTCTACAAGGAATCCCAAATTAAATCCACAGTTGTTTATAAACTTCAAGCCTCACCCATAATCGGGCATTCAGGGTTTACCAAAACCTATGAACGACTCAAATGTTATTTTTTCTGGGAGGGTATGAAATGAGACGTTCACACATTTGTGGCTGAATGTGAAGTCTATCAACAGAACAAGGGAGAAATTGTCAAAGCTCCGAGTACAATCCAACTTCTTTCGATTCCCCCTGTTATTTGGAACAATATTTCTATTGATTACATTATAGGATTTCCTAAATCGGGAAATAAGTCATTCATCATGGTGGTCATAGATCATCTCTCCAAATATGCTCATTTTTGTTCTCTTCAACACCCATTCATAGTCACCACAGTGGGTCAAATATTCATGGATAACATCTCCAAGCTTCATTGCACGCCTAATTCTATTGTATTTGACAGAGACCCCACTTTCACCAAAATTTTTTGGAAAGAATATTTCAAGCTACAAAGCACCCAATTGCATCTCAACACTTCCTATCACCCCTAGATGGATGGCCATACTAAATTTGTCAACAAGTGTTTGGAAACATATTTTAGGTGTTTTATATCTGAGAAGAAAAATTGATTTTATCAATGGTTACCCCAAGCAGAATGTTGGTACACCACATCATACCATACAACTACTTGCATGACTCCTTTTGATGCAGTCTATGGCCAAAATTGCCCATCATTTCTCTCCTATATTCTATGGGTCTCGAAGGTTCAGGAGGTTGAAAAAAATCTTACAGACCACAAGGCTATTCTTTTTTCCCTTAAAGACAATTTGGTCATGGCTCAGAATCGCATGAAGAAATAAAAAGATCAAGGTCATTCTCAATGCCATTTTGTTGAAGGGGACCATGTGTTTCTTTGACTACAATCTTAGAAGAATACCTTACTCAAAGCTCACCAAAATTTTTTGGAAAGAATATTTCAAGCTACAAAGCACCCAATTGCATCTCAACACTTCCTATCACCCCTAGATGGATGGCCATACTAAATTTGTCAACAAGTGTTTGGAAACATATTTTAGGTGTTTTATATCTGAGAAGAAAAATTGATTTTATCAATGGTTACCCCAAGCAGAATGTTGGTACACCACATCATACCATACAACTACTTGCATGACTCCTTTTGATGCAGTCTATGGCCAAAATTGCCCATCATTTCTCTCCTATATTCTATGGGTCTCGAAGGTTCAGGAGGTTGAAAAAAATCTTACAGACCACAAGGCTATTCTTTTTTCCCTTAAAGACAATTTGGTCATGGCTCAGAATCGCATGAAGAAATAAAAAGATCAAGGTCATTCTCAATGCCATTTTGTTGAAGGGGACCATGTGTTTCTTTGACTACAATCTTAGAAGAATACCTTACTCAAAGCTAAACATTGTCAGAGACTTGCACCCAAATATTTTGGTCCTTATATAGTGATCAAGCATGTGGTATCAATGTCCTATCAGTTAGCTCTATCCAATCAGTCAAAGCTCCATCATGTTTTTCATGTTTCCTCCTTAAACAAGGTCATTGGAACTAAGTGCCAAACTAAAACTAGTCTCCTTGAGTTGGATAAAGAAGGTTCCATATAGTTGCATCCACAAGTAGTCTTGGCACAACAAGAATGTCATATCCCTTAATGCACCATCAAGGAAGTGTTTTTCAAATGGAAATATACACCTCCAGAAGATGCCACTAGGGAGTTGCCCACCATTTTACAACAATTTCCTCATCTAAATCCTTGAGGACAAGGTTGTTATTCAAGGGGGAGGACATGTTAGGGGCCTAGCCTCCATAACCCCTCACACAGGTATAATAATTTAATTCCATGTAATAAAGGAAAATATTAATAAGGCCTAACAATAAGGAAGAATAAGTCAAATGTAAGAAGACCTAATAGAAGCTTTCACTTCTAGAAGGATCTTCCTCTAGATTGTTCTTTTGGATAGATAGATTTAGCACAAATAGGACTAGAGGGTAGGAGAAATATTGTCTTGGATATTATTGTAATGGAGCTCTACTCTGGTGGAGGTTTCCCCCTCGAAGAGGCAAGTGAACATTTCTATCATTAATCAAGGTGCTCTTTATGGTGTTATTCTGGTATTATTTTGGTATTGTTCTGGTTATATCATTGTTTTTCTACCATTTCTAGCTAAAATATTTATGTTATGCATATTATTTATATCTGGAATAATACAAACACCTTTTAAACATGAAGTGATAGAGAATGTAGAGTGTAAGGAGACATATTCCTTCACTGATGGTTTCTCAAGATATCACCAGATAAAGATTGCGCAGGAAGACATACATAAGACTACCTTTGTGATAGAATGGGGAAGCTACCAATACACAATAATTCCTTTTGGGATGAAGAATGCACCTATAATTTTCTCAAAAGTAGTGGTAGCAACATTTAAATAATTTATTCATAAGTTCCTTTAAGTTTATTTGCATGATTGGACTATGTTTAGTCTCTTGAAGAATCATATAGAAGTAAAAAGATTAATGTTGGATAGGTGTAGACAATGTTAGATTTAATTAAACTTGAAGAAACATATTTTATGTGTGCCTTTTGGAATTTTTTTCGGCCATGTTGTATGTAAGGAAGGCTTAGTAGTGGATCCTTCCATCATTGTAGTTTTTCCACATCAAAATTACTCACTTCAATAGTGTCACAAGTGTCGTCATTACAAGTGTTGTAAGTGTCGCATCTTGTCCGCAAGTGTCACATCTTGACCACAAGTGCCGCAAGTGTTGCAAACATCATACTGCCATATTTCCTATGTCGTTCCTCTAGCGACATCATAAGGACACTTAGGACACCTAAAAGACTAGTTTTGAAGAGGAGAAATCAATTGACAAGGAGTACAAGGATTTTTCCACTGAAAAATCCACTCAAAAGTCAAATTTGGAAAGGAGCGCTCCCCTACATACTGTCAGGGAGCACTGGCACTCTGTAACCTCTTCTAGGGGATTGTTCCAATTCTCTGTGTCCCATTTGAGGGAGCATTGGCATTTTTGAAGAAAAAATTGGTTTGTTGGAGGAAATCAGGGAAGAATCCCCTCAATCTCTTAAGGTAGTTGGATTCGAATATGAGTTCAAGGCATGATCTTAGGGAAGATCCACAACTGAAGGAGATGAATCCTCAAATTATCCCAAAGATATCTCAAGAGGTTGGGCGTCTCAAAGATTATATAAGGAGGCCTTCTCATGGTGAAAGAGACATGAAAAGATTAGAGATACCAAAATTATGATCTCATGAGTGGTATTGAGAGGATAGAGTTTGAGAGGAGCACCTAACTTATGATCTCATAAGGAAGGGATGGATACATTGTTAAGCATATAACTTATGATCTCATAGGGGAGACATCATTGAAGCATCATCATTCTGTGTGTGGATTATTTGAGCAAGGGTCTGGACAAAGAGAGCTTGGTGAAGTTGTTGCACCTACATCCATGGTTGTAAGCATCTCACTTTGTTTTCATTGATATAAATCTATGCTTGGCCTGTTTCCTTTAAAGTTTGCATACATTTCATGAGCTTGTTTCTTTTATATATCCATTATGAGGCTAATCATGTTAGAGTAGGAAGTATTGTTGTTGTTTCTCATTATACCACAAGACCTTCTGAAGAACTTGGAGATCAAGACCAGCCCAGATCGAGAAAGGGAAAACGTTGGTAAAAAGGTATTTACTATTCTTCCTTCCTCTTCTTTGATAGTTTATCTTTATAAAAAGGAATGTCAGTGTCCACAATAGCATTTTCTGTCTTGTTCATAGGGGTCTAGTATCCAAGAGGAAATCCACTTGTCCGCAGGGGGATTCTCTTGTAACAGTAGTGATTTTGGACTTACAACCACCTACATCAGTAAGAAAATTAAGAGAAACCTTGGGACATATAGGATATTATAGGAAGTTCATTAATGGATATGTACAGATTAAAATACCAATGGAGAATTTGTTGAAGAAATAAACTAAATTACAATGGAATGAGGACTGCCAAGAAGGTTTGGACACATTAAAGCATAAGTTAGTGACTGCGAAAATTTTGATATTTCAAAATTGGAAGAAGGAATTTCAAGTTCATGTGGATTCATCATCCATATATTTGGGCACCATATTATCTCATATAGGAGAAGGAGAGTTAGAACATCCAATTGAATTTATAAGTAGGAAGTTGTCAACAACAGAAAATAACTACACTATGATAGAATGAGAGGGATTAGCAATGGTGTCTATGTTGCAGAAGTTTAGAAATTATTTGTTGTGTTCTGATTTCAAGATGTATATGGACCACTCTGCACTAATATACTTAGTGAACAATCCATTGTTGGGGGGGGGGGGGGGG
>JASDQU010100177.1:239354-262150 GCA_032191745.1 Picea mariana
GATGACTAATTTTGTTCCAAGAATATGACTTTTAAATCTTCGCTAAGCTAGGAAAATTGAATGTAGGGCCATATCACTCATCACACATTCTATGAGGAGAAGATATAGGGAATCTAGATGATAGTTTAACATATGCACATTTATTTGCAATTTGAATGGTGGATGAGTACTTTACAAACATTGTGCAATTATTAAGTACAAGAATGACTCCATTCAACATGATAATTGCAAAAAATAAACATTTATTGGTTAAGGAAACATACTATCAACTAATTCCAGGGAACTTATACAAGTTAGGTGCATATGGGATATTAAGATGATGTTTGTTAGAGAAAGAAAGGCCAATCATACTATCAAAATCACACAAAGGCATTGTAAGAGGAAAATACACAGTTAAATCAACTACGCATAAGATTTTGTGTGCAGGGATCTAGTGGCCAACACTTCATAAGGATGCTAAGGAATATTCTTATGCATTTGTTGTTTGTTAAAGGGTTGGAAATCCATCCAGAAGGGATGAAATTCCCTTGCATCCACAAGTTACAGTACAGTATTTTGTGAAATGGGAAACATACTTCATTGGGACAATCAATCCATCATCCAATATATTAGGAGCTAGGTATATAATCGTTGCAATAGCAACACTAGTCAAAAAATGCAACGAGGAATTTTTTGCGCAATTTTTGTTTGATAATGTAGTAACAATATTTGGGTTCCCACACATGCTATTGAGTGGTCAAGTTACACACTCCTTGAATAAGACAATTACAACATTGACTGAGGAGTTCCAAACTCACCATCATAGGAGCACGTTGTATCACCCTCAGGAAAATGGGACAATATAATCCTTCAATAAGATTTTAGAGAATGATCCGACGAATATATGCAATGTAGGAAGGGATGATTGGGACTTAACAATCCCTTTCGTATTATGGAAATATAGGAATAAAAGAAAAAAATTGATGGGACCGACACCTTTTAGGTTGGTATATGGGAAAGAAGCAGTAATGCTGGTGGAATTTATTGTGTCAAGCCTTCTCGTTGCAGTGATTACAAATATTTCAAAGTTTGGCATAGGAGACGAAATACTGTGAAATTTGTCACATCTCGAGGAAGACCAATTTGTCATAGGATTCCATCAGCAAGTCCAGAAGAGTAAGGTAACAAATATATTATAATAGTAGAAAAATAGAAATACCACAAAAAATAAGAGCATAACAACACAATATATGAAACCACAACACCAAATTAATACCTTTTTTGATAGGAAACAATTTTCACTTGCCTCTTTGAGGGGGAAACCTCTAGCATAGAAATGCTCTATTACAATAATTCTCCAGAAAAAAACATCTCATGCCTCCTACTCTTATTTATACTACCTCTATCTTCTAAAAAACTCTCTAGTAGAAGATATTTCTATAATCAAAAGCTTCTATTTGGTCTTCTTACATTGACTTGTTTTCATTTATTAAATAGGCCTCATAAAATAATGTCGAACTTTATTACATGGAAAATAAATTATTATACCTACATGAGGGGTTAGGGATATTAGTTCCCTAACATTCCCTCCCCCTTGAAAACATCCTTGTCCTTAAGGTTTGAGATGAGGAAATTGTTGCAGAATGGTAGCGGGATCCTAGGTGGGATCTTCTAGAGTTGTATCTTTCCACTACACTAACACTTCTCGGATGGTACAATAACAAAGATGATGTTCACACTAGTCCATGACTACTTAGGGATGTAACCAAATGGAACCTTCTTCATCCAACTCAGGGAGATGGGTTTGATTTTGGCACTTAGTTCCATTGACCTTCTTTAAGCATGAAACTTGAAAAACAAGATGGATCTTAGAATCACTGGGAAGAGATAATTGGTAGGCTACAGGCCCCACATGCTTGAGAATGACATAAGGACTGCAAAATTTGGGAGTAAAATTCTAACAATGTTAAACTTTGAGTGAATTTTTCTTATAAGGTTGCAAACGAGGAAAGAGTTGGTCCCCTTCAACAAATTGACATTTAGAATGACCTTGATTTTCTTGCTACTTCATGCAATTTTGAGCCATCACCAATTTTTCTTTGAGGGTATGGAGAATGGCCTCGCATACTGTAAGATTTTTGTCAACCTCCTGAACCTTAGAGACAATAACATGTATGAGAGAATTGATGGTGGTTGTTGTCCATATATTGCTTCAAAAGGAGTCATGTGAGTGGTTGTATGGTAAGAGGTGTTGTACCACCATTCATCTAGTGGTCACCACTGATCCCATTGATAGTGGAGGTTAGATGAAAAAAGCATTAAATATGTTTCCAAACACTTGTTAAAAATTCAGTTTGGCCATCAGTCTAGGGATGATAAGTGGTGTTGAGATGTAATTGGGTGCCCTGTATATTGAACAATTCTTTCCAAAAATTGTTGGTGAGCATGGGATCCATGTCAAAGACAATAGAATGCAACATGCCATGAAGTTTGAAGATATTATCCATGAAAACTTGGGCCACCATGGATGTTGTGAAGGGATTTTTCATAGCACAGAAATGAGCATATTTGGAAAGACAATAAATTGCCACCATGATGACTGTATATTTATCGGATTTATGGAGGCCCACAATGAAATACTTAGAAATATCCCACCAAATATAAGGGGGAATTGGAAGGCGTTCAATCATGGGAGGGGATTTTATTGTTTCTCCCTTTTTGTGTTGATAGACATCACATGTAGTCACAAAGGTGAAAAATTCATGTTTCATGCAATCCCATAAAAAAGAATGTTTGACCCTTTCATAGGTTTTGGTAAACTCGGAATTCCCAACGGTAGGTGAAGCATGAAGCTCAGAAAACACCATAGATTTAAGTTGTGACTATTTGATTAAATGTATACAACCTTTGTAGCGAAGCTCATTATTGTGCCAAGAGTACCCTA
The DNA here is from genome assembly GCA_032191745.1 of Picea mariana. Lineage (NCBI taxonomy): Eukaryota > Viridiplantae > Streptophyta > Pinopsida > Pinales > Pinaceae > Picea > Picea mariana. Next base: position 242,278 of record JASDQU010100177.1, read on the forward strand.
GAGAGGTTGGATAATTTGATTGCAATTGTTGGAACATGAGAGATATTTTGGGATCTTCAAACATTCCTGACGAGCAGCTTGGAGCCAATAGGGTACAACAAAGGAGAGGGAAAAGACATACCCTTCTTCTTCATATTTTCAGGAAAGAGAATCAATAACCACATTTTATTTTCCCTTCTTGTAAATGATATTATAATCATATCCAAATATCTTGGTGACCCATTTTTTTTTCTCCGGGGATGAAATTATTATTTCCATAAAATACTTGAGGTTCTCGTTATCAATTTTAATATGGAAGTGTTTCCCCAATATACAAGGACGCCAAAGATCCACAACATGTAGAAATAGCCAACATTTTCTTTACATAGATGGATTAAACCAAATGTCTATCTGAAATTTGTTTCCTAGTGAAGGCCCAAGGCTGACCATCTTGCATGAGGACTACCCCAATTCCTTTTCCAGAAGTATCACATTCCAATAAAAAAGTCTTTGTGAAGTCAGGAAGCATTAGGACAAGAGTCATGCACATAGTATCTTTCAAGGCCTGGAAGGATTGTTCATCTTCTGGAGTCCAAGTGAAGGAATTATGTTTAAGGAGAGCAGTGAGAGGTGTTGCAATTTTTCTATAATTCTTAACAAAATTGTGATAATAACCTGTTAAACCCATAAAGACATGAAAGATCTTAATATTTTTAGGGCGATGCCAATTTTACATAGCTTTAATTTTCTTAGGATCCACTTGTACACTATCCTTGGCTACAATATGACCAAGGTACTCCACTTCTAAGGCTCCAAAGGAACATTTAAATTGTTTGAGGAAAATTTGGTGCTGAGAGAGTATATGGAGAACTTGATCCACATGGGCGAGTTGGGATGTCCAAGTTTTACTATAGATGGAGAATATGAACAAAGAAAAATAAGACAAAATGACAGAGAATAGGACAGAAGACATGATTCATGATACTTTGGAAGGTGGAGGGAGAATTACATAGGCCAAATGGAATGACCAAGAACTCATAGTGACCCTCATGAGTTCTAGATGCAGTCTTGGTAATGTCTTCTTATTTCATATGTATATGGTGGTATCTTGGTAATGTCTTCTTATTAGTAAAGTACTGAGCACCACACAATTCTTCCAAGGCATCATCAATGACAAGAATGGGAAAATTGTATTTGATGGTGAGTTTATTGAGGGAATGCAAGTTAGGACACATTCTCGAAGTACCTTTTTTCTTGAGTACCACGACTAGAGGATAATAATAGGGGTTAGTAGTAGGGTGAATAACACATGCTTGGAGCAAATCTTGCACATTTTTTTCAATTTCATTATTTTTGGCAAAGGGATGATGATAAGGGATAACATTGGGAGGAATATTGATGGGAACAAGGGGAATGGAATGATCATGAACACCACAGGAAGGGGGAAGTCCCTGAGGAGTCGAAAAACAACTTGGTGATTTGAGATGATAGATTGGAGGTCAAGATGAACAGAGGGTGTCTCAACTGCTCTAATGGAATGGAGTTGGCCAATAAGACCTAAATAAACTGTCTTGAGAATATTTTATATTCAATGGGAACTAATGATCTGAGGAGAAACTGATATGAGTCATTGTAATTGATATTGCTATCCCTCTTGGTGGAATTGCATGGTTAATGCCTTAAAATCAATGAGAAAGGGGCCCAGAGTGCGTAACCATTCAACACCTATCACAATGTCACAACCGCCCATATCGATGGAAAAGATATGAGATTTCAGGTGGTACTATCCAATTTGAATATGTACATTTTCACAACACCCACCACATTTCATGGACCCACCATTGGATATCATAATTTTAAAATTGTTGATGACACAAATATAGAAATTTGTTTCTTGGGAATGAGACATTGAATAAAATTATGGGTGATTCCATTGTCAAAGAGGATGGTGACTTTTTTATGCTTAATATAGCCAATGCGCTTGAGGTTTTGTGGAGAAGAGAAGCCAGTGAGGGCATGCAATGAAATCAGGGGTTCAATTTTAGGTGGGTTAGTGATATATGTAGTCACATCGGGAAGGGTTAGATCTTCAATAAAGGACATTGCAACTTCTTCTTCAGTAACATCCTTTGAAATGGCCATAAAATGTTTTTGTTGCTTGCACTTGTTCTCGAGAAAATAGTTTTCATCACAATTATAGCAACAACCCTTGATTTGGCACTCAACCATTTCGGCCCAAGTTAATTTATATACCTTGAGGGGAGTGGTAGGGGGGGTAAGATTTGTGGTTCAAGGGAAAGGAACAAAAGAGGGTTTCTCATTTTGGGAGAAAAAAACTTGTTTGGATCCTTTGGCACGTTTAGTAGCTTCTAACCAAGTCTAAGGGTGAGCCATGAGGACTTGGGCTCATATTTCATCCTTTAGGCCATTGTTAAATCATTCCCAAAATAACGCATCTGTCATTCCCTTCATTCTGAAGGAAAATTTTGTAAAGGTAGCTATAAATGTTTTCACTGTGTCTGATTGTTTCAACTTGGTCAAACATTCCAAATAGCGGGTGTCAGTGTCAAAGAGTTCATAGAGCTCTGCAACAAACTAGGTCCATGTAATATATTCCTTTCATTAATTTTTATGCCATTTCCACCATTTACAACATTCAAGATCTAGATAGAGAACAACATAATGAAGTTTGGCCAACCCATTGATAATGCCATGCAGAGAGAAACAATGATGCATTTGAGTGACCCAACACACGAGGTCAAATCCATCAAATTTATTGACCTCAAATCGGGGAATACGGGGGTCACGATGAAAGGAGTTAGATTGAAAGATCATACAATGGGATGAATAAACAACATTTAAGTGGGACAACTGGTCCAAGGAGGAAGGGTCCTGGGGGCGATTCCAGAACTAATTGACAATAGACTGGAAGGTGGAAAATTCTCCCATGAATTTGGCATCCATAGGGTCAAATTGTTGTTGGACATGGGTCTCCAATTTTTCAATGTAGGGATTGGCATAAGCAATATCATAAGTCACTTGCCCGAGGAACTCCTTGGTCTAAGTGATGGAAGCTTGTAGTTATTGGTTACAAGTGGTGGCCATTTTGATATGAGGGGTTCTTGTAAGCAGAAATGGGTGAATGGGACAATATAAAAGGAATTATAAGTGATAGGTACCACGATGATCATGGTGAAAAGAGGAATATAATAGGAGAGGTGGAAAATAGGGGTGTCGGGTCCATAGAAAAAAAGGCTTGAAAATGAAAGGTGCCACCGTGATCAGAGTAATGAGAGGAATCCAATGGGATATTTATTGAATAAGCGTGTCGTCTGGACCACTATTCTCTTTTTTTTTACTCCTGTGGAGTTAGACTATGATCTAAATAATACTGCAGTGACAAAATGGCCAAATTCTTAATAGGAAGAAATGTGTAGGAATTTTGCAACTTGAATGATGGAGGAAAGGTTGCATGACAATAGATATTTCATGTTCCATATCTACTAAGTTTTCATCCTAAGGGTTAGGGATTTTATGGTTTATACAGATAAGGGTTTTCCTTAGGTTATATCTCTCTGATATACATGTGGTGTTGAATGGTAGTACTCAAACCAATATCTCAGGGCACCAACTCAGGAGCTTAGATCATACCATTAGTCATACTTCTGAATTACCCAGGTACTAGAGGGTATTCCTGAGTGTTGTTCTCGACGGAACTATAGCAGTCACTCAACCGATCAATTTATCTACTGTGGTATTTGCATAATCTAGGTCTATCTGTATACAGGTGTTGTATGATGTGCTACCACTCAAAGGGGTACCAACAAGGGTTACAAGGGTGGCCAACAATGTGCACTTAAGTACAACTTGTAGTTCCTGCATGTATGCTTCCCCGACCATGGATTTATGCATTGAACGAACAATCTGTGTAGCTTTAAGACACTGGAATACGTCTCTACCCTAAAAAAATAACCCACAATTTGCTGACAACGAAAGTGATCTGATACTAGTTGTAAGGTACCATATCTATTATAATAGCCAAAAAATAGAAATACCATAGAAAATAATAGTGGAACAACACAATATATGAAACCATGACACCAAAATAATACCTTTACTGATAAGAAACAATGTTGACTTGCCTCTTCAAGGGGAAACCTCTAGCAGAGTAGCGCTCTATTACAATAATTCTAGAGAAAAAAAAATCATCATGCCTCCTACTCTTATATATACTAATTCTATCTTCTAAAGAACCTTCTAGCAGAAGATATTTCTAGAAGCAAAAGATTCTATTAGGTCTTCTTACATTGATTTTTTCTCATTTATTAAATAGGCCTTATAAACTAATGTCGACTTTTATTACATGGAAGATATATTATTCTACCTGCATGAGGGGTTAGGGAGGTTATGTCCCTAACAAGAAGGTGAGAGAAAAATTATGGAATGATAGGCATATTAAACATAAAATGTTTCAAGTTGGAGACTTAGTGTGGCTCTACAAAAACAAGTTCATGCAACACCCTAGGAAGTTTAGGATGCATTGGTTAGGTCCATATGTGATCAAGTATGTGATAGAAAAATATGTTGTGCAACTATAAACGTTGAATGGTGAAGTCTTGGGAGGATTGGTGAATGAAATTTAGTTGAAACTCTACAGGGATGACTAACTATCCGCACACTAGTCTAACCTATGCGAGAACCTTTGTACTATAGTAGTGTATTATAGTAGGAAAAAGACGAAGAAAAAGAAAGAAAAAGGGGGAAAATAAAAAGAAAATTAGAGGAAAAACAAGAAAAAAGTAAGTAAGTTTTATCAAGAGTAAACTCATAGAAGAAGAGAGTGTTGCGTATATGGAAGAAACCACACAAAATAAGTGAATTACACATAGAAGCACCACCTATGCAATGAACGGATGGGTAAGCTAGAAAAACTGCATGGATGAGGATGGATGAAGACCGTTAAATGACATTAAAGAGAAAAAAAGACGACTAAAATCCATAATTATAGCACAACAAGGATACGCGTAGTCAAAAATAACAAAAGTCATCGGAGATCATGAAAACTTGGAAAATCAAGGAAAAAATATAGTGAAGGATTTGGAATTAATGCATATTTAAAGAAAGATTGAATGAAAACTACTAAGGGATTAAACGATTAATATAGGTGGGAAGGTAAAGGGACAAATTTCGAAGGGTCAAAAATTCCATGGAGAATATAAGCACGCTACCACCATCTCAACACATATAATCCATGTTCGTGAACAGAGATTCATACAACAAGATAGAACAACTAATGGAATATAAGAATATTCTCGCACAACTATTAATATGCCTGCAAGATGGCACACTCATGGTCATAGGGTCATTGGAAGCTATGCAAGGAAAGGAGAATAAATTAGCACAATACAATGATGAAAATATCATGACCCTGACTGCACAGGTAGTAGAGGAAATTTTGGAGAAAGAAGCCAAGGTAAATAAGGAAGTTGATACAACAAGAGAAACCCTCCAAATGTTCATGGGAGCATGGAAGGGTGCGATGCAATAGGATTAAGTGGATCAGGACAAGCCACAACTGAGTGTTTGGAGCCCATTGGACAAGTAGTTTGAATAACTAAGTTTTGAAGAGCACGCTCAAAAGAAGGGAAGGGAGTAGTTTTTGGGGTCAAAACGGAAATTAGAGAAGGTGAAAAATAAGGAAGGGAAGTAACAGTCCTGCATAAAAGCAGGAAAGCATAAGTTAAGCACTAAATTAGTAAAAGAAGCATACAAGTGAAAATGAAAGAAAATCAATAGTTGGTGAAAAAGAAGGAAAAAAACTAGGACATATTAGGGTTTTTGGATAAACTATTGGGTTTTGAGCCCTAACTCTATGTATAAATATGTAATGGGTTGGGGAAGATTATGGTGCTGAAAAAAGAGAGATTGGGATGTTGAAAATAAGAGTTTAGCGTGCATATGAGGGTAAAATCATGAATGTGGGTAAAACTTTTGTGAGAATTAGGTTGCGAAAATGGCTAATGGAAAATTTTCGGCCGAATTCATAACTTTTTTCAACCGAATTCATAACTATTTCGGTCGAATTCATAACTTTTTTCAGCTGAATTCATAACTATTTCGGTCGAACAAGTTTTTGGTTGAACTATATTTTCAGCCTAAATTTAAAGTTAACAACTTCATAGGGAATCATGCCACCAAATGCGTTTGCCGGATTTTTTTGGTTCGACAATCACATTTTCAATTGAAAACATGTTTGGGTTGAAAACATAGTTTGGCTGAAAAAATGTTCAGTTGAAAGAATAGTTCGTCTGAAAGAACAGTTCGACCAAAATAATAGTTCGAATGAAAGAATAGTACTACCGATTTTTTTTTTTAATATATAGGCTGCATTTCTTTTCCTATAGTTCATTCACCTGTCATTTTTTGTTTGATTCCCACCATAACTAACCTACTATATGTTCCCACCATAAAGAAACCATGAAATCTCACCTCTCATTTTTCACTTCCATGCCATTGTGCTTTTCGTTCCTGGCATAACTAAATTACCATATCTTCCTGTCATAGTGAAACTGATGAATCTACCTGCTAGAAAGTCCATTGGCGAGATTGATTTTGGAGTGACATTGTTGGATATGATACAACACATGAGAAATGGGTGGAACTAGGATATAACACCATGTCTGCACTTGTTCCATGTAATTTTTGTACAACTACAATTAATTTCCTTGCATTTGAACATTTTTGAGAAATATTTGTTGTATAAATTTTAAATATTTAAAAACTAAACATCAAACAGTTATAAAAGTTTCCAAAATTTGAGTTCTAAAATATTATATTCAGTAGAGGATCCTCTTGTAGCCCTTAAACATAGTATCTCCTCGTTGAGTCCTCTTTGTTCTAAATGGGTTACTCCCTGGCTAAAATTAACCATTGTTGTATCATTTTTATTGTCCTTTATAATAAGGGGGAACGTTTTCGGATGTAGTACTTCTCAATTTATCATATGACGATTTCTTCCATTTCGAATGAAATAATGTCATTGGGATGAAATTGTTCTAACATTTGGGGATGTCAAAACCTTACTGGAACACAAATCCCTAGCCAACATCGAAGGATTTTCAATGCCTTTCCCAACCAAATTATTTTTTATCTTTATTCAAATGCAACATTAGTTCTTTCCCAATTTTTGTGCATGAAACTATCATTCCTTTGGTTGTTGAATTGTAGCTTCAAATCATTTTTACTTCAAATTGTTTATCAAAGGAATCCTTATTATATTGAAGGAAATGCAGCCTAATCTAGTAGTGCTAAGATTTTTTTTATTTTAAAGTTCCTAAATTTCCAAGTTCCATTGTTTCCTTTTACCTAAATACATTGTTTCCTTTTACCTAAATACATGTTAGTAACTTTCTTTAACATATATTTGGCATGTTTTCTCCTATAACTATTTAAATTTGTTTTATCTTTTAAGGACTCCAAGGCACCATTCAAATAATGGCTAGATGACATATTTGATCGACTTGTTAGTTAGGTATTCAAGTATTGATTAGTTGTTTTATTTTGATTGTGATTTATTGATACAAGGAATGATAATCTGTTAAGAGTACTATAACATCATTTATTTTTAAAAATTTACATTTAGGGTATATTTTTTGTTTATATATTTTCTTGTTTTATTTTATTATATACATTTTTAATTTGGAAACTTGTTGTACTTTAGAAGGTGGATTTAATGACTTAATTATTTGAATAATGACTAACTTTTTATGATATATATTGTCTAATTTTTTTGTATTTCCCTTGTATTCCAATGTCATTGTTGGATCAATTAAACCTAGTTAGTGAAAGTGGTTATAAACATGGATTTATTTTCCAACATTTAGGTAAAAAGGAAAGATATAGGTTCACTTCTATTATTGCACTTTTTTTTTCATCTTTTGTATTTAATTAGGCCTGCTAGGAACATAAAATAAAGAGAGAAATAAACCTTTATTTGTTTCTTCTTTTATTTACCATTTCCATTTCTTAGATAAATTAATCACATATTAGTTAATAAATAAATAAATTTAGTCTACCAAACAATCATACCATCATTAGAAATATTAACTTTGTGAACATTTTTTCTATATTCTCTTATTTATTTTTCACGGTTTTTTCCAAAACTTGAGTCACTCCTCTACCTATCAAGACTATCCATCCTGGCTATGTTATCATTCTTTGGTAGGGAGTTGAATTATTTTTCTAGGGGATCTATCATTTTCCCCTATCCTTCCCCTCTCTTAAGGTTAATTTTCCTTCTAGTTTAAAACATAATCTTCCTACCTTTTTATTCTAGGTTGGGTATACCTATTTCCTTTCTAGGTCTCAAAAGTAGGCTTAAATTTTGGTGAATCCACTGGGAAATTCCTTTCAACCCTTCCATTCATAAAAATTGTTTTCTTAACCTTTTTGATATTTTGTCCTCCCATATTTCCCTCTTACAAAGGTCCTTTCTCTTTTATAAAATTTAATGTCATTTTCTTGACCTTTATAATCATTGTGATAAAATATTTATTTGAAGAACACAAATGTAAGGAACATGAGTTATGTATCTAGATATGGCCCAATCTAACAACCAAACATATGCTTATAATTTAACATTAATCATATTCTTAAACTCCCCACTAGAATTGGTTTGTTGAAAATGTACTTTAATGCCTGGTGGTTTATGTAGAATTTTAACTAATTTGATAGTAGATAGTTCTTAATCTTTTTAAAATTATAGATCATACCTAAATATTCTCTTTCTATGGAAATTTAATTCTTCCCACTATTGAATAGTTTTCTAATGGCATAGTGGATGTGATAGTGCATCCCCTTTTCTCCTAGTTGTGAGAGGATAACCTTCATGGTTGTTTCCGATGCATTCATATCTTAACCTTGAGTTCTTCTAATGCCCACTAGACTAGTATCCATATCAAGGTTGTCTCCTTTACATCAGGTGGGATATTTTAGCGTATACCCGCTTACTAATGTTCTATAATGATGTGTGGCCCAAGAGATATTCAACCTTGGACTGGTTTTTGGGTTGTTCTAAGTATTTGATGGCTTTTATTTTATTTAGGTGGACACCATTATACCTTTCAACCTATGCATCAATGTATCTTTCCAAAAGGTTGCAAGAATTCAATTTTTCCTAGATTAGATAAAATTGGTTTCTTATCTCTAAATTTTTCAACATCATCCTCAATTTTTTTTCATTGGTAGTTAGGCAAGCAAATACCAATGATAACATATCCACATATTCATTAATTTTTTAAATTATTCTCCAAAATGTATTGGATTGGAATTTAGTAATATCTAATTTTTTTTTCATTTGGTCTAGGATGAACTAACATAATTTTAATAGAATTGCTAAACATAGGAGCATTTAATGAGCACACGAGGGATATTTTCATCATCTTCCTTGCAAGTAATGCATATACTAGGCCTTTTATTTTTTCATTTCTATAGGTTATTTCAATTTGGCACTTTGCTCTTTAATGCTAACCACACAACTTTTTTTTTTTTTTGTAGCCCTAATGTTCCATATATTTTTCAACCTCGGGGCTCTTGTTTCTATTCGAGGAAATGTTTTCTTGATCACCCAATTTGGATTTATAATATCCCGGGGTTTGATTTCTTGAACATACAACTATGTCTTGTTTGTAATCAATTTTGGCATGGATTACTTGTATTTTATTAATATAGGAATTCCAATTTATTTATTCCCTCCCTCCTCTCCTACTAGGCCTAAAGAATCATTCTCCTAAAGAATCATTCTTGTTCCAACCTTGATTTTTCCTTTAGATTTTAATAGGTTAGCTTCATTGCCAATAATTATTTTTCACTTTAGGGACATGTTTTTTAGTGTGTATGATTGTCGATGTTTCTCTAATGGAAACATGCACTTTCTTATAGAACTACTCGATTTTTTTTAGGTTCTATATCGTTCATAATATACTAAGAAAAATGGGATTGACAGTTTGGAATTTCAATATGAATAGGCATGTTGTATTCTCTTACCTTGTTGATTCATCATTGTCATATGTCACCTTGAAATTACATGATTACCTTATTTCTCTTCGATAAAACCATGTGAATTTCTCTAGCATACTCATTATTCAATTAGAGGATGATTTAGAATCTTGGATTTTTGAACCTTTGATCAATTTTTTTATGCGTTCAAATATTGATTTAACTTGAGATGCACATTGAAAGTGTGGCATATACATTGAAATTGTGGCATGTACCTTTAATGCTTCATTCCTCAAAACTAATCACATATACACCTTTAGTTTAAGAGTATTATTAATATTACACAAAGCCTTCCACCACTAATCATTCTCTTTTTTATGTATACTTGAATAATTTACTCATCATTCTCTTCATCAACACTAACATTTAAAATGTTCAACCGAGCAATTAATTTTTCCTTTATCTTTTCATAGGTTAGTTTGATTGTCAAGTAATGCTTTTTCTTATCCATGATTGTGTTGACTTTCAAGATATCAATGTTCCTTATCTCAAGGAACAATTAATCTTGAGAAATGTATTTTTGTGGTTGAATCTAGTTGGATTCTAGGGGTAATCATTTATTGTTGTGGAATTAGGATTAATCAAGCATCCTTTTTTTTCCAAGTTTTGCAATTCACGAAAAAGGAAGGGAAAAACAAATAGTTGATCCAATAACTTTAATAATTTACTCATCATTCTTTTCATCAACATTGATATTCAAATCATTCAATCGAGCAATTATTTTTTCCTAATATATCTTCATAGGTTAGTTTCATTGTCAAGTAATGCTTCTGCACTTAAGGGACATGTTTCTTAGTTCACATATGATTGACGGGGCTGCTCGATGAAGAATTTCATTGGTTTGATGTAATTTAAAACATTCTCAATTGATTGACATGATTTTCATGTGGCATATACATCGAAAGTCCATAAATCCTTCCGCCACCAAGCATCCCCTATTTGGAAAGTCAATTGCAATTCACCAAAAAGGATGAGAAAAATGTTAATAGTTGATCTAATAACTTGATAATTTAATCATCATTCTCTTCATCAACACCACCATTCAAAGAGTTCATCTGAGCAATTAATTTTTCCTTTATATCTTCATAGGTTAGTTTCTTTCTCAAGTAAATCTTCTTCACTTTAGGGAGATGTTTCTTAGTGTGTTTGATTGATGGGGTTGCTAGAATGGTAGAATGCACTTTCTTATCATGGACATGTAGGAGAGATTAACTAGATTTATCATGGGCATGGATATGCATGCACATAAACTTTGTACTTTAATGGAATTTATTCTTAGGATGTGGAAGAAGTATGTAAGTTTTTATATGATGTATAATTTTTTTTTTCAATTTACGTATCAAAATATTTTCAATTGTTAATTTGCATCTTGGTACACATACATTTATATACATGGATCGAGAGGAGCCTCCAATTTTTCCTCAAAAACGCTCTAGGATATCTAATGAAATCAGTAGAGGGACCCGTAGCTCGACTGGTAACCCTGGTCAGGCAGTGGAAACTAGTCAAATAAGACAGTCTAGTGAAGGAAAGAGAACTAGTCAGTCTGTATGATGATCAAATTCATTTAGATATAGTGAGTTTGGAGATCAAGGTATGTGTATGTTTATATGCACACGTTAAATTCCGTAACATCCCTCTCTACTGAGCACACTTTTATTGACATATTCTTTGAGGACAATTGTGTGCAAGTGATCCGGTTATGGTATATTATGATTTCATTTCCATTATGGATTATATATGATAATAATGATGTATTGTGACATATTGTTAATTTGATGTATATGTATTGACATATACTATTGACGAGTTTTCCTAAGTGTGCAGGGAACATCACAGGTTATGGATGTTGATGGCATCAATGGACCTCCTTGGACTCCAGATTAAGTTAGGGAGTGGATTGTATTTGTTTGAGTATTTCATTTTACGTACATATGACAGATGATTAATTTTGGTAGATTATGTATATAGATTATTGACACTATTTTTGTCAGTGGATGCAGGCTTGACGATGGCTTCTAATCTGACCCACATGAGGAGTAGACCTACTAGCACATAAACCATAAAGTTGAGGGAGAGGTATGTCAACGTCCCTGTCACAACCTACTAGCACCCCCTCTGTGGTATGAACTATATGTTAACGATTACCTAGTTCGAGAGGCCCATAATGTCGTGAGGAAGGACTCAGATAGTCTCTCATGAAGATTTATAAGGGGCACGCAATAAGGTGGAATCCTTATTCCTTAGAATCCCTTAGTCAATCACAAGGTCGATTGAGTGGAGTGTTGACTCCAAGGGTCGAACAAACTTCCAAAACTAGTAAAAGGCGAGTGGCACCCTTGGAGCACGAAGGTGTGTCTTGAAGGGCATGTCGTGTAACTAAAAACTTGATTCAATAAATCTAGGTGGCCTAGAAAACATTGAAATGATTAGACCTTGTTGCAATAAAATAATTAATTAAAGAGTAAATAATTAATTAAATTCCAACAAAAGTCTAAGCCTAAGTCTAAGTTTAATTAAGGGACTAATTAACAATGTTAAATAAATTAAAAGAGTTGAGATAAATCAAATTCTAGGAAAATTGTGAATACAAATCTAAAGATTGGATAAAATGCACATGTGTGCATGAAATTAGTAAATTGGATTTAAAAAAAATAGAATAAATAAAATATGAGAGAAAATGAGTACACATGGAAAATAATTTTGAGTCAACCTACCACTAGTCTAACTAGAAGAAGACTCATAATGCAACTCTAACTAAGATTTAATTAGGAGACACTCATTAAATGAAAATTTGGGGTACAAAGAGACAACTAAGAGCGAAAATAGGAACACTTTGGAGAATGTGTGGGAAATTGGATTTTTAAATAAAATAAAATGGTCATTATTGGTGCAAATTGAGGAGAGTGTGATAAGTGTGTGAATGAATAATCATAATTAATTTAATCTAAAAAGTTAATTATTTGTGCATGAGGACATGTGTCAGTGAGGAAATTTATATGAAACAAATGGTGAAGAAGGAAAGAGGGATCACTTCTTCTTGGTAAGGTCATGCTGGCAAACTAGTTTTCACTGTGTTTTTCTTGTGATAGTCGGGATACCAAGCTCGAGAGAGAGTAGAATCTCTACCTTGAGAGACAAGCCTTGGAGCTATTGTTGTTGGTTTCTTGTGTATGGCTCATTTTTCGGCTTGGGAAGCTAAGGGGGAAGAAGTGTACCCCTAGCATTGGTTGAGAGGTACCAATAAAGTCTGAATTACCAGGTAGAAGCAAGGAGGAAGTTGGGTGAAGATCAACATATACAGTGAAAATTATGGTTATGGTACTTTCCATTTCTTTCTAATTAGAATTCCTTGTTATTCTATTAAAGTGTGTATGTAATTATATATTTTAATGGATAATGCAATATCTTGAAAGTTGGTACAATTTACTTTATGGATGACGAAATGGAATTGAACTAAGCTTGATCTATAAAAATAGTTGAATATGATTATAAGGACCGTTATTTTAGGAAAAGGATCAAATGAAATCCCATGACTCAGGTTCAAACTCTTGTATGCCTTCTTGCCATGTATTCAAGGGATCCTCCTTCCAACGGAATACTTTCCTTGCACCTCTCTCCTTTTTCCAATTACTTTAATAATAATAACCTTACGAGTACAGTGGCTGGTATCCTTGAGTAATCATCTACCATAAGCCTTTCCTCTAGGTTTGTTGAGCTGTCAGTACAATATTCTAACTATCATTGTTGTCTAGTCTTGTGCTGGACATTTTTTCTCTATTGTAGGGGTCCGTGTATATCCTTTTACAATCAAGATTGGAGGACCTGACTTACTCGGAGTGACAATAATTGCCAGGTGACACTTACAACCATTGTTGGCCAATCACGTCTAATCTAAATTTAAATGAGTCTTAGAAAGACCTCTATGACTTGAAGATCTTGCTCACCGATTTAGATTTTATTGTTGGATTATATAATTCGGAATAGGCCTTGGTAACTACTGCGATGATGATGTGAAAGCTGCCATTTGTTGTTGTGCATGCTTGATCTTCTTATTATATAGCCCTTCAAAAATTGTGTTTTCATGTCCAGATCCTTAACTATTCATTCAAGAGCTACGGAGAGACCATCTTAACTTACTAGAGAGTTATGTTCCATTTGTTTTGTGTCTACAAATGAGTTTGACAATCCACACCTGAAGCAGTATGTGCAAGTAGAAGATACACATGAACAATCATGCATGATAACAACTACTGTGAATAAACTTAGAACCCATGCTAGTACCTAATTATATATATATATATATATATAATTACAACAAGTAATATACAATTTAAATACCTAACTTTATATATATATATGAATTTATAATTAAAACAAGTTATTCATATATATATATATATATATTTATAATTACAACAAGTAATATACAATTTAAGTACCTAACTTTATATATATATGAATTTACAATTAAAACAAGTTATATATAATTTAATATTTTACTTTATGTGAGTAAGCTTATTTTTATTTAATGAATAGTTTTTGTAAATAATTAGTATAGTATTCTTTTGTGGTGACCTTTTAAATTATTCAAACTATTAGGTTGCCTTTACACTTCTTCCCATTACTCTACTAATTTTTAAGTAATGTTGACTTAGTAATAAAGTATGTGTGTAAGGGATATTGATGCAGGAGCATCATCTCACGTCAGCCAGCCAGCCAGCCAGCTATGTCAAGCGCATGCATTCAAAGCTGAAGAGAGGCGCTACTCTCATTTTGATTTAAAATTGAATGTAATTAAATGTTTAAGCTGTTGAGCTAGGAAGTTGTGCCTTTGCGCAGGCTATAGATAAGATAGGCCTTTAATGTTTGCAAGGCTGAGATCTAGATTCAGATTGCAGACTAGACAGCCCATTCAATGTAATTGAATAGGGTAGGTAGGTTGGAGGGAAGAGCTCTAAGAGCCCCCTCAGGTAAAAGAGATTTGGGATCTCAGTTTGGAAAAAAAAGGGGGGTAAGAGTTAGAGTCTGCGAGTAGAGAGCAGAAGAGAAGAGCCAAGACCTTATTATAGGCCGTGCTCAGGAACACCTTGTAAATACAGGTATTTGCCATTTTAATACAAATAATAGTTTTTCCTGCATCTTTCATGTGTTGAATGAATGCCTATGAGTGTTGTTTATATGATATGAATGTATGTTGTAGATGTATGCTAGGCATTTGCAGGGAGTTGTTTAAGTTTTAGGCTTGAGAGGTTCTTTGTGGTTTCATTCCAGGAGGGTGTGACAGAGTACTGTGGTCTCTGAATACTGGTGCATAGATGCACTTTTGAACTCTGCGGATTCAGACAAAGACATGCGAGGCACAGGAGCTGAAATCAACAACTTAGTGGAAGACCTCAAAGTTGTTGAATACCTTGGAGGCAAGGCTGTGTATGAGAAAACACATTTACAAACAAAATCTCTGAGGATTTCTATGAAGCTCTGCCAGGAGGGTATTGAGCAGGTGCATAGAGTGCACAGGAGAAGAACTCTGCTGTGGGTTCAGACAGGAGAACCAGAATCACTAAGGATTCTGAGAGCTCTGCCAGGTGGGTATTGAGCAAGTGTAAGTAGTACACAGGAGACAGAACTATTGGATGTTCTATAAGAATATACTCTGCTAGATGGGCATGGAGTAGGTGCAAGAGCACATAGAGGGATTCTATTGACTTGAGAAGAAGGCATAAGCTCTAAGGAGTTTTGTAAGAGGCTCTGCCAGGTGGGCATTGAACATATTCCTAGGGTTATTGGATACCCAAAAATACTCAGCAATAGGTTGCTTGAGCAGATCGAGTGCTAGGAGGGCCTCGTAATCCTCCATCTGTAGGAGAAAGAGAGAAGGACCTATTTCCTTAGAACTATGGACGAGAAGAGAAGCTCAGGAGGAATAGCACTTTGCGTGCAGAGACTCTGTAGAGATGCAGAAGTCAGAATCCTTCAAGGATTCCGGAGTGGAAGCTCAGAGGGTTTTGAACCTTCGAAGGGGTCAAAGGAAGACAAGAGGCCAAGTACCTTGAAAGTTTGAAGGAAGGCGTAGTGACGTCTGACCGCAGGAGGACAAGTTCTCAAGGAAAGAGATGGACGGTCGGAATTCTCTGTAGAGAATCCACAAAGTCCCATGAGCCATCAGATCTCACGGAGGAGCAGGGGAGTTACCGCGAGTATTCCTAAAGGTTAGGCTCAGGAGAGACAGAAACGTAGATCCAAGCCGACAAGGGCCGTTGGATTTACACATGGATTCTTATTTCGGGGATTCGTAGATTGAAGTCCCGTAAACTTTACAACGGGAATCGCGAAAGCACAAAACGTGAAGTCCCGAAAGAATGAGAGGATTGTGTGGGCCACAGAAGACAACAGAGTGGACAGGTGGCGCATTCTTGACAAGGAAGTCAATTCCGTTGACCACTTCGAGGTTTCGTGGAGTGAATCTCTGAATTCCTTGCATTAGGATTCGCAATATCGCGAAGTCCAAAGTCCCAACAGAGTAAAGGTATTGAAAGGTCAAAGCTTGTGAGCCCATCGAAGTTTTGGCAAATCAGGTTTCGGGAATTGAGGGAATGAGTTGCTTGACATTGCGACCGACGAAATCATGATAAGGAGAAGCCCGAAGCGGTAAAGAAAAGGGTCAAGTGTTGACTATCTTTGGGTTTCGAAGATTGACAGACAAGACGCTCGACCACTGGATTCGCGGAAGTGCGAAGTCTGATCTCCCGAAGTACAAGGGGAAATTTCTTGAAGTTGATTGTGGGTGCAGATTTCCCGAAAGGGAAATATAAGAGCTATTTCTGAGAGCTCTTCGAGCCATCGTGAGGAGAAAGATCCTGTGTACGTGACCTTCCGACCCACAGGTTGAGAAGGGGTTGCGTCAGATATGCTTGTAAGGCATGGTTGGTATTTATAATGCTCCCATTTCTAAATTATAGTTATATATGTTGATTCAAATAAATTATGAATTAAAGGTTAATGTTGGATTTGAATTATTAATTCTTATTGATCTTCTTAGTGGAATGATAGTATTGTTAAATTTTTTCTTTGTAAATTTATAGAACCTTTTAAGCTAGTGGAATGGTATTTTCCATTGTTAAGGGTCGTATCATATTATGAATATGGATGGAATATTTGAATCAATAGATTGGAAGTATAATTATTATGAGGCAGATGAAAAATTATGTTATTATGTGATTGTATCATTGACTATTGTTGCAATGGCACATAAGTAGTAATTTATAGTTTACTAGAATTTTTAGCAACACTGGCATGCACAAATCAAATTCCTAGATATCTTGTCAACATAGATTAATTGCCTTTACTTACATAAATGTCGTGATGTTTAGTTATGTATTTTTTTTTTATAATAAAATTTTTTACTTCATTTTATACGCTTACCTTTGTGTTGTGTGTGGAGGGTTGTTAAAATATTATGTTTCTTGCTCAAATTACTCTTGAGTATTGAAATTTTTTTGATAAATCGTAATAGATTATTCTATGGTTACTTGATGAATTTATGGTCAAGTATTTTAGTTGATACTAGTTTGAATTTTGGAATAGGTTTGAGTTTATGGGAATCAGATGCTTCCTTGTTCCTCAGAACAATCACCAGTCTCGAGACCTTAAATGGTCAAGATGAATTGGAGGAATCATGGACTTGAGCGTTGATTATGTGTCTTGGAGGTCCTAACCTTGGAGGATACGTTGGGCGGGTAGATATCCTTGTTATGTTTATGTGATATGGTTGATCTTGAATAATAGTAATGTTGTATTTGGATTTTTGTTATGCAGCAAAGTGATGAGATTGATTGTGTAGTTATTAATGTATGTCATTGTAGCATTTCACTTCTTCCAACTAGTGTTTAAAAAAAAAAACATTCGCACTATTGTACTCACTTATTTGATGTTCTAAAGGAGGAATCGTTACAAATTATGCATGCATATATGTTGAAATTGATATCACTAATTGAACTTCATAAATCTCTTTTCAGATGCATGATTTAGTCAATCATGAGAAAGAGAAATACAAGAAAGTGTACATCCATTTGTAGGGGGTGTTCAATTTGATTCATTGTGTCATGGATCATCATGATATCTTGCTAATCATGGTTTTGGGGAAACATTTTATGGGTAAGTTTCTCTTATTTCAGCCAATGTACAACAACCCCAATCACATCAAAAACATATGGTAGATAAATTAATTCCTTTTTTTTTACATAAATAAATCATGCATATGGACATGTGTATATCATTGTGGATTGTCCTAAATATCTACAAAAAATTCTAAATACGTAGAGGATTGGGAATTTGCTATACAAACTAATGAAGAAGAGGGTGAGGGTGAAGTTGAAGAATGACCCAAGTATTTTAAAGAAAATTAATATTACACCCATATCACCACCTATCCCTCGAAGATTGGTGTGGATATTCCTTGGGAAGGCAACGCTCAAAAATTGACTCTTCAACATTGCTCAAACCACCATTCAAATTTGAAGCATGATCTTGAGGTAATGGATCCCCCTACAGAGAGAAAACAAAGCTTAGAGATCCTTTTCCATTCTTTAGAGAAATTCATTGATATATATAATAAACTTAGGCCAACAACTGATGGTTTTTTTGATTTGATGAGGAGACACAATAAACATGTGATGGGCCCTGATAAATGGTCTGAAATAGAGAAAAGAGTGTCAAAAGAGAAGGAAAAATCAATGTTCAATTTTAAGAAAAGACCAAAGCGATGAATGTTGAAGGTGCAATTTTTCATGCACCCTCATATTGCAGGCCATATTTATGATTGGTTTTTGACATCATATGGTATACTTCCATGGAATGATGAGGTGCCATATTACTTTTCGAGATTCATTTATGCATAGTTTTTTGAGAATATGCAACATGATTATACCGACCTACCATCCAAATATTATGGTGTTGGTAAAGGTAGACCTTTTAATCATAGAGGTTCATATCCAGATCCATATTTTCATAGACCTCCACCACCCTTGTAATCACGTCCACCAAGGGTGGTTTCTCTGCCTTCAGAGATTGAGGCGACTTCAAAAGTTTGTCGAGATGTGAGGGAGTAAATTGTTGGTAATTTAAATTCATCTTTCTTTGGTATTGATGTCGGTTTGAACCAACATAGAGCATGATCCAATGCATGTGGTAGTTTTGTATATAAGAAAAATGATGAGATAGATTGCATGAGCCTTGAAGATCTACGAGCTTAAGCAAAGGGTTGTTGCAATGGTTTGCAAGAAATAATTGGGTATGAGGAAGGGGGAATTGGATCATCATGTGTTGCAATTGGTAAATATTGTATTCATTTGATGATAATTCTTTTATTAGATCCACATCATCACAATTTTTTACTAACACAAAATATTTATGTTCATTAATTGCATTTCATTAGAATGTTGAATGAAACATCATTTACAGTGGGAGATATTCCAGAGATTCATAGCTCATAGGTATTGCATGTTTCAAAGTATAAAACTATGCTTTCAGGTGTCAATAATGTTTTATTTTTTTGTGACTGGCAGAACTCAAAACTTGTAGTTCTCATACTCGCGTGACACGGGTTCAATTCCTGTCTACTACCTCTATAACCTCCAGGTGCATCCACACAACCCGCAAGCACGGGGCACAGGTAAATCGGGGTGAGAGTCGAACGTGAGACATGATTTTTACATTTTCTTCCATTTAAACGACACTTTCCAATCGGTTTACACCCTTGCGGGCCAGGTGTCAATAATTTAATTTGTATATATATATATATATATATATATATATATATATATATATTATAGGGGTA
>JASDQU010100177.1:262597-340470 GCA_032191745.1 Picea mariana
TATATATATATATATATATATATATATATATATATATATATATTATAGGGGTACCAGGAGAGGACCTTTGGTATGACGCAACATTCTTCCATCTTGGAAGATGTTGCAGTTGGTGATTCACATGTATCATTCATGGTCGAGAGTCTCTAACTATGATTAGATGCATCATAATTTAATTGTAATTATTAGTTGTTTTTTTTAATAATTTAATTTGTATTCACTTAATTATATAAAAATGGTATATATATATGTACTTGTATATATATATATATATATATATATATATAGTATGTATGTATGTATGTATGTATGTATATTATAGGGGTACTAGGAGGGGACCTTTGGTATGATAAAACCTTCTTCCAACTTGGAAGATGTTCCTGGTGGCGATTCACAAGTATATTTCATGGTTCAATGTTTCTAACTATGATTAGATACATCATAATTTAATTGCAATTTTTTTTTTTTTTTAAGATAAGTACTTACACTTATGTCTCTAATATGCATTTCAAATGTTCTATAGGCCAATTTGGATTAGAGAGTGGTGGAGAATGCATGACCATATATGAAAATTCATAGATCATGTATATGTTGCATTTTTAAGTTCTAGTTTGGTTTTACGAGAACTTTATAATCATCTTGAAGAATTGTTTCCAGTTTATAAACTTTGTTATGCATGCCTTAATGTTAAAAATCAATGGTTTCTATGGTTATGTTTGTTTGTTTGTTGTTGTTGTAGTTGCCTTTGACTATGTTTTTTTTTTTTTGTAGTTTCCTTCTGTAACATCCCACTCTTGTGCGCACTGAGCGAACTTATTCTTTGAAGACACTTGCTTGCAGGTGAGCCAGATTATTATACCATTGACCGTTGATTACTATTATGAGGCATTATGGATGTGATTATATGTTATTTTACTGTATTGACTTAGACATGTGCTATTGACTTGGTTCTCCTAAGTGTGCAGGATTTGGACCTCGAGGATGATGAGGCATCGATGAAACCCTTGGACTCCGGATCGAGTCACAGAGTGGACTATTGGGGTTTGATTGTTGTATATATATGACATTTGTGAATCTGATTAGATGTTATGATTATGGATTTTATTATTACATGATTCGTTGATGATGCAGGCTGACAATAGCTTGTCGACCAGACTCACATGTGGAGTAGAGGGGTCACGCATGATAACTAGAGACATTGAGGGAGAGGTGTGGACAACAGCCTTGCCACAACGTACTAGCACTCTCATTGTGGCTCGAACTGTGGGTTAACGATTACCTAGTTCGAGAAGACCCACGATGTCATAAGGGCAAACTACGATAGTCGCTCACGATGATTTTAAGGGGTGCGCAATAAGGCAGGGGCCTTATTCCTTAGAGGCCCTCAGTCTCCCACAAGATCACCTGGCAGAGTATTGACTCCAAGTTTTTTTTATGTCTACCAAGTCAGTTAAGAGGCGAGTTGCACCCTTGGAGCACATAGTGCATCCTGAAGGGCACATCGCGCAAGAAAAAAAAAATAGGCAAGTGGCACCCTTAGAGCACAGAGTGCGTCCTGAAGGGAACATCGCGCAAGAAAAATAGAAATAGGCGTGTGGCACCCTTGGAGCACATAGTGCATCTTGAAGGGCACGTCGCACAAGGTAAACACAAGGATGAGAGTGGCACCCTTAGAGAACCTAGTGCATCCTGAAGGGGCACATCACATTGTTAGTTAATAAGTTAATAAACCTAGATGGCCTTAGAACAAATTTTTTGATAAGAAAGTTTTAAAAACAAATTCCCTAATAAAATGTCACCCAGCCTCGAAAATTAAAATCTTGGTCTAAAGTAATACGTGTGGAAAAAATAAAAATAATAATAATCATCATTAAACATGTGACGGAAGGGGGGAAAGAAACTTGATTAAATTATTAAAATCAAATTATATAGGGATTTAAAACTTAAAAGGGAAATGATTGTTTTATTGCACTTGCTAATTAAAATTTATGAATTAAAAAGAAAAAGGGAAAAAGGTAATTTTCTACACTTTCCATTTGAGTTTTAACTGAAAAGGGAAAAGGGAAATTTAAAAGAATTAGGAAACTAGGAAAAAGCGGGAAACATAAAGAGAAAGGGAAACATAAGGAAAAAGAAGAAAGACTAACTTAGTAAGGTATCTAGCATTTAAGAGCTTTCTAAATTGAACTCAACTAGTGAATTAGTAAGGGGGTAAGTCATTAAAATGTGTAAGGGAATATGGGGACACCTAGGAGTGATTGTAGGAATGCTTTTAGGTGGGTGAGGGAAATAGGAGTAACTAATTAATTTAAGGTGCAATGAAGGGGATGGGTGACACATGTACATGGAGGATTTTTATGAATTAAATTAAATGGGATTTTGGGAAAGTAAATGACCTAGAAACTCTATATAAAGGAGGGAGGAGAAGGATGATGGATCTCTTCTGTTATGCATAACGTTACACTGCATAATTTTAGAATTGACTAACTTAGATTATGGGAGTTGGGATTCCCAACTCGGTGAGGAGTGGTAGCTCGGCCTTGTGAGGCGAGTTGGGAGCTAGCTGATATCTAGTTCAGTGTGTGTGGCCCCTTTGCGGCTCAAGGGGATAAGGGGGAAGAAGAGTACCCCTAGCGTTGGCTGGGAGGTACTGGTGAAGTCTCATTAGTTGGAAAGTAGGAGCGGCATGGAGCGCGCAAGACAATGACTCAGACTAGATGAATTGGGCTATGATACGCTTACTTTCGTTCTACATAGTCGATTGTTATTATACTTTATGCATTTAATTCTATACTTTTATTTGGGTAAAGGAAATGTTGACTTGATTCCCTTGGATTTCGATCCCTGATTGTTGTGAGTTTCCTATGGCTTTATTTATTTGTGATGAGTTTGTTCTTTTGCTTTGCCTTCATCCCTAGCTCATCAGTCCACATCTGAGCAGTTAGCCAGGAACCTGATCGACGGTCATCACTTCGGTGTTAATAGACCTATAGATCTAAACGCCCTGCTTTTTTGTGCGTGGATGATGAGAGAAGGATGTTTCTTCCCAATTTTCTAACCTTGTTTATTGTTCCTGGTTGAGTGGTTGAGTTGCGTCTGGTTGCGATGGATTACCTCCGTGATTGTTTATCCCTTCCCTCAACGAATCGTTTATGATCCTTTGCGTTGATGCATTTCCTGGCGAAGTAACTCTGTGTTTTAATACCCTTCTTGGTAATTTATGTTTGCATTTTGATATTGGTATGACAGTGAATTTATTCTTTTAATGGCAGCTAAACTATACCTGGTATGCTTGCGTTTTAATATTGGAATGACAGTGATTTATGCTTTTAATGGCAGCGAAACTATACCTAGTATGCTTGTGTTTTAATATTGGAATGACAGTGATTTTATTCTTTAATGGAAACGAAACTATACCTTGTATGCTTGCATTTTTAATATTGGAATGAGAGTGGATTTACTATTTTAATCGCAGCCAATCCAAACCTTGAATGCATGTGTTTTTTTTTACCTTGAAGAAAAGAGAATCTACTTATGCCTACGAACTTGTTTATGACTGCGTTTGTGAATGGTAGACAATGTTTTACGTTTTAAGTGCAGGATAGAATACGACAACGTTGGTCGGACTTTTACTTAGACTTCAATCCATTTATCTGGGCGTCTTACCCATTGTCGAAATCAGTTCTTCTTGGTGTTATAGCACGACATTTTTTATTTACCCAGCCACTTCTTTATTTACCCTATGGTTTCACGGATTTTTATGACATCGTTCATTTTTTTTTACCTGCACTTTTCTGAGTGTGTCTGCGTTGGATTAATGAAGTCTGCGCTCCCTTTATTCATCAGGCAACGGTTATACAATCAGTTTACCTCAACGACTTAGGTGGTGATGGATGTGATGCATTTYGATATTGGTATGACAGTGAATTTATTCTTTTAATGGCAGCTAAACTATACCTGGTATGCTTGCGTTTTAATATTGGAATGACAGTGATTTATGCTTTTAATGGCAGCRAAACTATACCTAGTATGCTTGTGTTTTAATATTGGAATGACAGTGATTTTATTCTTTAATGGAAACGAAACTATACCTTGTATGCTTGCATTTTTAATATTGGAATGAGAGTGGATTTACTATTTTAATCGCAGCCAATCCAAACCTTGAATGCATGTGTTTTTTTTTACCTTGAAGAAAAGAGAATCTACTTATGCCTACGAACTTGTTTATGACTGCGTTTGTGAATGGTAGACAATGTTTTACGTTTTAAGTGCAGGATAGAATACGACAACGTTGGTCGGACTTTTACTTAGACTTCAATCCATTTATCTGGGCGTCTTACCCATTGTCGAAATCAGTTCTTCTTGGTGTTATAGCACGACATTTTTTATTTACCCAGCCACTTCTTTATTTACCCTATGGTTTCACGGATTTTTATGACATCGTTCATTTTTTTTTACCTGCACTTTTCTGAGTGTGTCTGCGTTGGATTAATGAAGTCTGCGCTCCCTTTATTCATCAGGCAACGGTTATACAATCAGTTTACCTCAACGACTTAGGTGGTGATGGATGTGATGTCACTGTTTTAGCCTGACCACCACCCTCTATATCCTGAGCTTTAGAAAATTTGTTTATCTCTTGTTTAACTTCGATTTTACAATCCGATATGCCATTGTTAAGAATGCAACAGTGGTTGGTTAAGAATTTGTTTTTACCTTCCCCATGATTTTGCCAGGATCTTCGCTTTCTTTATTGAGAAAACAATGTTTACTTTCCCCATGATTCTCCTCACTCCGTTTTCTTTTTTTTTTTTTTATCTCTGAGATTTATGACGGTGTATACCTGCATTAATATGATTTTTCTTTATGCCATCATCAATACGATTTCTTTTTACATGCCTGCATTTTTCGATGTCACCTAGATGTGTGTTGGCTACGATTAACCTGGTTGAGTGTGTGCCTGTGGTTTGGCTGCGATTTTATATGTCTGCGTGTTATGCCCAGTCCCCATATTGGATATGGCCGTAATGTAAGCAAGTTATTGCTATGTTCTATGTAGTGACTTCTTGAATATCTCACCATAACATAACTACCACTGACAATAAATTTTGGCAGTAAATCTGGATGGGGATGCTAGTGTTGACAGTACCCTTAAATATTTGACAGCCTTTTATGTGTTATGTTTAAAATGGTTATCCTAATAGTAATTGCATATAGCTTTGTTAATAGACTGCGATGCCAAATTTAGGTACCTGCCATTTAACCTAGCCAACAACCTGAAAATATCTCTCTTTAATGGCATTGTCATTTCTCAGTAGTTTCCTTTATTGTTAATAGACAGCTTGTCATTTTTAGTACAGTTAATATAGCTAAACGACGACATGTTGTGTTTTAATTTGTTAATAAGTGTTCTAATTGTATCATTCTATATTAATGTTATTAATGTTTTTATTTAATGTTAATTTCTAGTTAGATTGAAATTTTGGATTAATTTAGAATTGCGCAATTAGATTGTAATTAATGATTAAAACTAGATTGGTGAGTATTGACTAAATTGTAAATTTAGACTTGCTAATTTGATTTATAATTAATGTTAAATTGATTTATAATTATTGTCCAATTGGTGGTTGACTTGCCAAATCAGATTGTATTTAATGTTAAGTTAGGGTTGGAAATCATTGATTTAGACTAGTTAATTTAGATATGTATTTAACATTAATTCAGATCGTAGTTATTGACTAGTTTAGACTTGACTATGGTGTTGGGGTGTTGGCAAAGTCATGTAATAGTTTTTCTTTCTCCCTTTGAGTAACGTCATCTGAAGTCTTGTCTACCTGTTGCTTGGGGTATGGGTGTAGCCTTCTTGTCAGCATACAGCTCCTAGTGCGTCAGAGTTATCTAGAGTCCTTGGTCTAGATATGATGTGTTGTGCCAAGGTTATTGACACCTCTATCACCTGGGGAAAACATGACTCCTGATGAGGGGATCATGGCGCGCCCTATTGGATAGCGACGAATGATAACTTGTTCAGAGTTGGTGCCTTCCGTGTGAGTATTGTTGAGCGTTGTAAGTTTTCTTTTGGAGCATGGGTTGAATGCCTACATGTGTTTGGTTCTCATGCCTTGAGGTTCTATCTTTGTTCGTCAAGGCCATGGTGTCGGGAGGGGGATGTGGTCCCATAGCTGGTAGGCGTGGTCATGTTGTGTCAGGTGGGTAGTTGTTTCCCCTTGTTTCTCTATGCACGTTTCACCCAGTTTCTCTTGTGCTAGTACGTGGAGTCATAGTTTCCTGTTGCTTGGACTGTGTGTTTGCGTTCATTGTCAGTTGTGTGGTTAAACTGTTGTTGTCATCGCCTTCTTTCCTAAAAAGAAAAAAAAAAAATTTCTTCTGCTTCACTTGTAGTCGTAATGAAGGGGTCGTTACATATGGCATCAGAGCAGGTTCAACCCTGCGACAGTGGATCGCCAGGCTTTCCACTACAATAAACCAGTGAGTATTAACCCTTGCATTAATTAAAAACCTTAACATGTCCGTACTGTGATCGCATTTAGAGGATGCCTCAGAGGTTCGTAACGTGGTGTCGTTTAAGGAGGTGTGAAACCTTTAGAAGTTCTTGCACCCTCAGAGTCGAACCCCTAAGGGGAAGAGAAAGTCCTTTGGAACGATTCACTTGTTGTAAGGGATGATGATGGTCTGACAAGGCCTTTCCTGGTAATGTCAAGGGGCCTTGATTCACCATTGGTACTAAGATGAGTCTAGGGCACCTATACCCATGAGGGTCCATAGGGCGCCCTATCCAATACCATTAGCATCCATCGAGAACTTGAGAGAATTGAGTTCTCAAGTCCATGAGTGTCGCAGATGGCTGTGTCATTGAAGCACAGTTGTAAAGCAAGGCGTTATGCTTCATGCTTCATGATTACAACCTCCATCATGAAGGGCCGCATGGTGGTATTTTAACTAAAGGGGAACACTCTTTTATGGAGAAGGATGCTCCTACCACTTGAACATGGATGTTGACGATGTGTCATTGGAACTGTTTGAGGAACAGTTCCAAAAGAGGTATCTTTTTGAGGAATTCATTTAGCGTCAGCTCAACGAGTTCTATGCCTTGTGATTGGGTTGTCATATGGTGCTGAGTATAAGGCCCATTTTTGGAGCTGCTTCGCTGTGATTTTCACCCTCACCGAAAAACTTAAGGTCAACAAGTTTTTGTTGGCCTTAGCATTGGAATTCAACTTCTACTTCGTGTACCAGAATTACTGGACTGAAGAAAGTATGTTGGAATGTGGGGAGCCAAATTTCTAGTGTGACTGCCCAGTGAAGAGGACTAGAGCATCTGGATCAGTCGGACCCACTACCATGGGATATTTGGGCAAGGCCCATCAGATTCATGCAGCAGTGAATAACTACCAGGAAGAGAACCATTCGACTATTCTCAAGACATCAGCTACCATCGCTGACCAGACCTTAGTATTTGATTGATCTCGGTGCTACTGAGAGTTTCCATTTCTAGTGCAATGCTAAAAAGGATTAAGGTAAAGGAAGTCAAACAAGATAAGTTTAGCTTTGTAGACATGTTTTCGGGAGACAAACAAAGGGTTGGAGGAAAGGTTATGGGCTATACCTTAACTTGGGAGTTTTTTTCACTAGGGCCCACCTGTACATCACGATATTAGGATCTTATGATGTCTTGATGAGTATGGACTGGTTGGAATCACATGAGGTGATACTAAACTATAAGATGAAACGATTGGGATTGGTCGATGTTGAGGGATAGAGATGCGTGATTGTAGGATGGAACGAGGGAGATTCCCTAAGGTTCATTGCATCATTGCAGTTATGAAAGAGCATGCACAAGGGATGTAAGATTTATACGATCCTTGCATTAAACGATAAGGGAGTAGCGAAAGGTCTAGAACACCTTCCGGTGGTGAGAGAGTTGGAAAATGTCTTTCCGAAGGAGTTACCAGGGATGTCGTCGGAGAGGGAATTGGAGTTTACCATATACCTAAAACTAAGAATTTAACCAATAGTGAGAATGCCTTATAGTATGTCAACCTAGGAGTTACAGGAGTTGAGAATGCAGCTGAAGGAGTTGCTGGACCTGGGACTCATACGTCCCAATGTGTCACCATGGGGTGCGCCTGTTATTTTCATATGAAGGAAGGATGGGTCATGGAGACTCTGCATTGACTACCATCAATTGAACAAGGCAACGATAAAGAATCAATATCCATTGCCAAGGATTGATGATTTGTTCAATCATATGAAGGGTGCGACGGTGTTTTCCAAGATCGATTTTTGATCAGGGTATCACCAGTTGCATATCAAGGAGGATGACATCCCTAAGACCGCCTTTGAGATGAGGTTTGGTCATTACGAGTTTACTTTTTTACCATCTGTACTAACAAACACCCTAGGGTTATTTATGATTTGGATGAATGGGGGTTCCATGAGTACCTGAACAAGTTCGTCCAAGTATTCATAGATGATATTTTGATTTACTCTCGAATGACAGAGGAGCATGACGAGCACTTGCGCTCGGTACTACAATGTCTACGAGAGCACAAATTGTATAGGAAGTTGTCCAAATTCTCATTTTATCAAATCAAAGATCCACTACTTAGGGCATGTCATCTCTGGCGAAGGTATCGTCGTGGATCTGGAAAGGTCGAGGCTATTATGGAATGGCCTGCACCGATGAATGTCCTAGAAGTGCACAACTTCATGGGTTAGGAAGGATATTATCAATGGTTCGTCGAGGGATTTTCGAAGATAGAAAATCCGATCATGGAGTTGCATAATAAGAACAGGAATTTTTTTTGGACCAAGAAATGCACGGAAGATTTTCGGAGGCTCAAGGAGTTGTTGACAATGACACTGATACTAAAGTTCCCTGACATGGATGCAGACTTCTTGGTATGCACTGACACATCTAAGGAAGGATTAGGTGAAGTCTTGATGAAATATGGTTGAGTGATCACTTACATCTTGAAGAAATTGAAAAGGCATGAGGAGAACTATGTGATGCATGATTTGGAGTTGTTAGCCATTGTTTATGCCTTGAAGGTTTGGAGACACTACCTAGTTGGACGATAATTTGAACTAAATATAGACCACTATGGACTACAACACATCCTTACGTAAAGCGACCTAATTCGCGACAACGACGTTGGTTGGAACTTCTTAGCAAGTACGATTTCTAGATTTCTCACATAAAAGGAACAATGAACCGAGTGGGAGATGCATTGAGTCAGAGACCATGCATATTTTCGGTGTTTCCTCTTCGGACGAATCTACATGAAAAGATTCTAACCTTACAGGGTGACTATGAGTGGTACAAGAGGTTGAGGATTTTATCGGACAAAACGCAATGATGGTACCAAGATTTGAAGGATTTACATTTGACGAAAATGGATTTTAAGGTTTAAAAACCCTATTTATGTACCACCAAATGACAATTTGAGGAGATTTATCCTAAATGAGGCTCATAGAGAAATATACATGGCTCACCGGGGAGTCATGAAGAGGAGGGCGGACCTTAAAACCTTAATTTTCTGGAAAGGAATGAAGGAAGACATTGTCAACTATGTGGATAGATGTCTAGAATGTCAGTAGGTAAAGGCCAAACCTAGACATCTAACATGATTACTATAGGCACACGCTATTATGGAATCAAAATGGGAGGTTATTTTGATGTATTTTATTGTTGGATTTCCACTGATGGCAAGGAGACACGACTCAATTTTCGTGGTAGTTGACACTCTAACGAAGAGTGCTCATTTTATTCCTGTGTGTATGACGTATCAGGCACCTAACATAGCTAGATTTTTCATCAGTGAGATTGGGAGGTTGCATGGAATACCTAAGAGGATAATATCCGATCGAGGATCGGTGTTTATTGGATGATTTTGGAATAGTTTCCAAGATGACTTGGGAACCCGACTTAACTTTAGTACTGTGTATCACCCAGAGACTGACAGGAAGACCGAACGAACAAACCAAACCTTGGAAGACATGTTGCGCATGTCGTGATGGACCAACAGAAGCATTGGGAAGAATTATTTCCACTAGTATAATTAGCTTATATCAACAATCACCAAAGCGCCATTAATATGGCACCTTTCTAGTTTCTTTATGGGCGACCATGTTGGATGCCTTTGAGTTGGGATCAGCTTGAGGATAGGGTCCAAGTGGGTCTGGAACTGATCCAAGAATTGGAAGATTAAATGAAATCTATAAGACAAAGGATCAAGGAAGTGCAGGATCGATAGAAGATTTATGTCGATGCGCATCATGTCGACCGTAGTTACGATGTGGTGATCCTGTATTTTTGCAACGAAAACCACATAAGAGTTTGATCAAGTTCGGAAAAGGGGCTAAACTATCTCCTACAATTTTGTGGAAAAGAGAGGCTCATGGCCTAATGACTATCCTTTCCTGATTCTTGAGGTGTATGCATGATGTCTTTCACGTCTCCATTGAGGACATTATGATTAGTGATCCTACACATGTTTGAATTGATCACCTTGCAGGTGTCAGATGAGGGTGCACTCACGACTGAGCCGATCCACATCCTGGATCATCACATTCGACAACTACAATGTTGAACACTATATGAGGTCAAGGTCCAGTGGGACAACTATAGTCTGCACCCGACAACCTCACAGGATGCATATGATATGTGCCAACAGTTTCCATTTTGTTTGATAGATAGACTTATGAAATTGTGATACACACTATTTCGACACTTTTATACTGCGAAACTTCAGGACAAATTTTATACTAAGAGGGGGTGTATGTAACATCCTGCTCTTGTGCGCACTGAGAAAACTTATTCTTTGAAGACACTTGCTTGCAGGTGAGCTAGATTATTATGCCATTGATCGTTTATTACTATTATGAGGCATTATGGATGTGACTATATTTTATTTTACTGTATTGACTTAGACAGGTGCTATTGACTTGGTTCTCCTGAGTGTGCAGGATTTGGACATCGAGGATGCTGAGGCATCGATGAAACCCTTGGACTCTGGATCGAGTCAGGGAGTGGACTATAGGGGTTTGATTTTTGTATATATATGATATTTGTGCATCTGATTAGATGTTATGATTATGGATTTTATTCTTACATGATTCGTTGATGATGCAGATTGACGATAGCTTGTCGACCAAACTCACATGTGGAGTAGAGGGATCATGCACGATAACTAGAGACGTTGAGGAAGAGGTGTGGATAGTAGCCCTGTGACAACCTACTAGCATGCCTGTCGTGGCTCGAACTATAGGTTAACGATTACCTAGTTCAAGAAGACCCATGATGTCGTGAGGGCATACTACGATAGTCACTGACGACGATTCTAAAGGGTGCGCAATAAGGCAGGGCCCTTATTCCTTAGAGACCCTTAGTCTCCCACAAGATCACCTGGCGGAGTATTGACTACAGGGGTTTTTGATGTCTACCAAGTCAGTCAAGAGGTGAGTGGCACGCTTGGAGCACAGAGTGCGTCCTGAAGGACATGTTGTGAAAGAAAAAAGGAAATAGGCGAGTGGCACCCTTGGAGCATGGAGTGCATCCTGAAGGGCACGTCGTGTAATAAAAATGAAAAATAGGCATGTGGCATCCTTGGAGCACGTAGTGCGTCCTAAAGGGAACACCATGCAAGGGAAACAAAAGGAGGTGAGTGGCACCCTTAGAGCACCTAGTGTGTCCTGAAGGGGCACATCACATTGTTAATGAATAAGTTAATAAACCTAGATGGCATTAGAACGAATTTTGTTATAAGAAAGATTTAAAAACAAATTCCCTAATAAAATGTCGCCCAACCTCGAAAATTAAAATCTAGGTCTAAAGTAATACTTGTGGAAAAAATAATAATAATAATAATAATCATTAAACATGTGACGAAAGGGGGGAAAGAAACTTGATTAAATTATTAAAATCAAATTATTCATGGATTTAAAATTTAAAAGGGAAATGATTGTTTTATTGCACTTTCTAAGTAAAATTTATTAATTAAAAAGAAAAAGGGAAAAGGGTAATTTTCTACACTTGTCATTTGAGTTTTAACTGAAAAGGGAAAGGGGAAATTTAAAAGAATTATGAAACTAGGAAAAAGAGGGAAACATAAAGAGAAAGGGAAACATAAGGAAAAAGAAAAAATACTAACTTAGTAAGGTATCTAGCATTTAAGAACTTTCTAAATTGAATTCAACTAGTGAATGAGTAAGGAGGTAAGTCATTAAAATGTGTAAGGGAATATGGGAACACCTAGGAGCGATTCTAGGAATGCTTTTAGGTGGGTGAGGGAAATAGGAGTAATTAATTAATTAAAGAAATTAATTTATGGTGCAATGAAGGGGATGGGTGACACATGTACGGGGAGGATATTTATGAATTAAATTATTGAACATTAAATTAAATGGGATTTTGGGAAAGTAAATGACCTAGAAACTCTATATGAAGGAGGGAGGAGAAGGATGTTGGATCTCTACTATTATGTGTAACGTTACGCTGCAAAATTTTAGACTTGAATGTCTTAGCTTGTGGGAGTTGGGATTCCCAGTTCGGTGAGGAGTGGTATCTCATCCTTGCGAGGCAAGCTAGAAGCTAGCTGATCTTTGGTTTAGTGTGTGTGGGCCCTTTGCAGCTCGAGGGGCTAAGGGGGAAGAAGAGTACCCCTAGCGTTGGCTGGGAGGTACCAGTGAAGTCTCATCAGTCGTCAAGCGCGAGAGGCATGGAGCGCGACGGATAGTGCCTCAGAGCGGACGACTTGGGCTATGGTATGCTTACTTTTATTTTTCATAGTAGATTATTATTATACTTTATGCCTTTAATTCTATACTTTTATTTGGGTAAAGGAAATGTTGACTGATTCCCTTAGATTTCGATCCCTAAATGTTGTGAGTGTCCTATGGTTTTATTGATTTGTGATGAGTTTTCACTTTTTCTTCACCTTCATCCCTTGCTCATCAGTCCATGCCTGAGCAGTCGGACATGATCCAGATCGACAGTTGTCACTTCGGTGTTAATAGACCTGTAGATCCAAATGCCCTTCTTTTCTGTGCGTGGATGATGAGAGAAGGATGTTTCTGCCCATTTGTCTAACCCTGTTGATTGTTCTTGGTTGAGTGTTTGACTTGCGCTTGGTTTCGATGGATTACCTCCGTGATTGTTTATCCCTTGCCTCAGTGAACCGTTTATGATACTCTGCATTGATGCATTTCCTAGCGAAGTAACTCTGTGTTTTAATACCCTTCTTGGCAATTTATGTTTGCATTTTGATATTGGTATGATAGTGAATTTATGCTTTTAATGGCAGAAAAACTATACCTGGTATGCTTGCATTTTAATATTTGAGTGACAATGATTTATGATTTTAATGGCAACAAAACTATACCTCGTATGCTTGCGTTTTAATATTGGAATGACAGTGATTTTATGCTTTAATGGAAACAAAACTATACCTTGTATGATTGTGTTTTTAATATTGCAATGAGATTGGATTTACGCTTTTAATGGCATCTAATCCAAACCTTGAATGCCTGCATTTTTTTTTTACCTTGAAGAACAATGAATCTACTTATGTCTACAAACTTGTTTTATGACTGCGTTTGTGAATGGTAGACAACGTTTTCGTTTTAAGTGCAGGATAGAATATGACAGCGTTGGTTAGAATTTTTCTTAGGCTTCAATCTGTTTATTTGGGCATCTTACCCATCATCCAACTCAGTTCTTCTTGGCGTTATAGAACGTCAATTTTTATTTACCCATCCACTTCTTTATTTACCCTGTGGTTTCACGGATTTTTATGAGAGCATCTGTTTTTTTTTACCTACACTTTTCTGAGTGTGCCTGCATTGGATTAATGAAGTATGTGCTCCCTTTATTGATCAGGCAGCGGTTATACAATCAATTTACCTCAACGACTTAGGTGGTCATGGTTGTGATCTCACTGTTTTACCCTGACCGCCACCCTCTAGATCCTGAGCTTTAGCAATTTTGTTTATCTCTTGTTTAACTTCGATTTTACAATCTGATATGCCATTGTTAAGACTGCGTTTTTACCTTCCCCATGATTTTTCTAGGATCTCTTCTTTCTTTATTAAGAAAACGATGTTTACTTTCCCCATGGTTCTCCTCACTCCGTTTTTTTTTTATCTCTAAGATTTATGATGGTATAGATCTGCGTTAATACGATTTTTCTTTATGCCAGCATCACTATGATTTATTTTTACATGCCTGTGTTTTTCGATGTGACCTGGATGTGTGTTGGCTTCGATTTACTTGGTTGAGTGTGTTCTTGTGGTTTGGGTGCGATTTTATATGGCTGTGTGTTATGCCCAGTCCCCATATTGGCTATGGCCGTAATGTAAGAAAGTTATTGCTATATGTTGTGTCACGACTTCTTGAAGATCTCACTATAACGTAACTATCACCGACAATAAATTTTGGCAGTGAATCTGGATGGGGATGCCAGTGTTGACAATACCCTTAAATATTTGACAGCCCTTTATGTGTTATTTTTAAAATGGTCAGCCTAATAGTAATTGCATACAGATTTGTTAATAGACTGTGATGTTGAATTTAGGTACCTTCCATTTAACCTAGCCAACATCCTGAAAATAGCCCGCTTAAATGGCATTGTCATTTCTCAGCAGTTTCCTTTATTGTTAATAGACAACTTGTCATTTTTAGTACGGTTAATATAGTTAGACGACATGTTGTGTTTTAATTTTTTAATAAGTGTTCTAACTATAGAATTCTATATTAATATTGTTATTGTTGTTATTTAATGTTAATTGCTAGTTAGATTGAAATTTTTGATTAATTTAGAATTGCCCAATTAGATTGTAATTAATGATTAAAACTAGGTTGGTGAGTATTGACTAAATTGTAAATTTAGACTTGCTAATTTGATTTATAATTATTGTCCAATTGGTGGTTGACTCTCCAAATCAGATTGTATTTAATGTTAAGTTAGGGTTGGAAATCATTGATTTAGACTAGTTTAGACATGACTTAGGTGTTGGGGTGTTGGCGAAGTCATGTAATAGTTGTGATTTCTCCCTTTGAGTAACATCATCTGGAGTCTTGTCTACCCGCTGTCTAGGGTATGGGTGTAGCCTTGTTGTCAGCATACGGCTCCTAGCGCGTCGGACTTATCTAGAGTCCTTGGTCCAGATAGGATGTGTTGCACCAAGGTTATTGATGCATCTATCACCTAGGGACGTCATGACTCCTGATGAGGGGATCATGGTGTGCCCTATTGGATAGTGGCGAATGATAACTTGGTCGGAGTTGGTGCCTTTCGTGTGAGTGTTGTTGAGTGTTGTAAGTTTTCTTTTGGCAAATGGGTTGAATGCCTACATGTGTTTGGTTCGCGCGCCTTAAGGTTCTGTCTTTGTTCATCAAGGTCATGGTGTCAGGAGGGGGATGTGGTCCCACAACTGGTAGGCGTGGTCATGTTGTGTCGAGTGGGTAGTTGTTTCCCCTTGTTTCTCTATGCATGTTTCACCCAGTTTCTCTTATGCCAGTGGGTGGAGTCATAGTTTCCTGTTGCCTGGACTATGTTCTTGTGTTCATCGTCCATTGTGTGGTTAAACTATTGTTGTCATCGCCTTCTTTCCTAAAAACAAAAAATAAAATAAAAATCTGTTCTTTCTCTTCACTTGTAGTCGTAACGAAGGGGTCGTTACACCTTGGAGCCCACCCTTTTTGTTAGTGGTTACTATATGTACATAATTGTCTATATTAATAGTTAAATAAAGTACTTTATATGAAAGAATGATATTTGTGTAGCTTTCAGATATTGCCAAGTAATCATACAACAACAACAACAACAAAAACAAAGTATTTTTTCAACCTTACAACAACAAAAATAAAGTATACCTAGTTTCTTTCTCCTCCTACAATCACAATTGAAAATGAAGGAGCTCTCTATTTATAGTTTTCTCCTAAAACCTTAGAGCGATTAGGTTAAGGTATATGAAATAATGAAATAATATTTTTTTTCCGTCAACCTTTAAAATTTTATTTAAGAATGAAAGAAGATATTTCCCCACCTTTTCCTCCATAAAACAATCTCACACCCTCCACAAAATAACTTTAAAATGGATTTGGAGTCTTCCCAAGGAGGGCATTCTTATTCTAGTGGTCATTGTTTCATGGATTAAGGTTTTAAATTTTTCACCAAGCCTTGTGTCATCTTCATATGCCATAAACACCCTCAATGTATGCCTTGAATGTGGAACATTCCTTTAGATGAGTGAAATATTTCTTGTGAAGTGTGCCAAAGGGTCCATTTTAACCATCCTAATGGTGAAATATGCCTCCAAATATGTGTAACAAGCCATGAACCATGTATCCTTAACCCCAAATACCTCAAAGGTGAAATATGCCTCCAAATATGTGGAACATGCCTCAAACAATGTGTTCTTACCCAAAGTCCTCATAGGTGAAACTTGCTTACAAAGATGTAGTGGACTCATCAAAAAACGAATCACCATTCCAACATAAGACAATGATAGGGTTGGCCTCTAACATGATACCATGAGGTGAATAGTATAATTCCTGGACACCAGATAGTAAATGTTATTTTGGAAAAAATAAAACTTCAAGGAAAAGATATAATGATGGTGAAGCATCAAAATAAGGAAGAATTGAACAAAAAAACTAGGAGAGCTTGTTGAGAATGGATTGAATTACTGGGGGTATTAAACATATCAACATGATAACCCTAGAGAAGTGAAATTCTTTGCATGTATTCATCATTCCCATAACCTTTACCAAATTCAATTTTTTCCATGATTATAACAACTCTCAAGTTTCCAAGAAAAATCTATCCCTTGGAGAAACAAAAATAACCATGGAATGATTATAGTGTTAACCTAACCAGATAGTGTTAACTATGTCCACCTTTTTTCTTATCCAAGTGGAAAAATAGTTTCTTACCATGCAAAGATGTTAGATATCTTGTTAAATAGGTGTGACCAAAATTAAATAATAAGATATAATAAGCATTTTCAATTGAAAATGAATACCCTCTATCAAGAATCAACACACATATATTCATAGAATTTGCAACTATCAAATTGCATTGAGCTTTAGAAGAAGACACATGGTTGTTTTCAGTTTCTTACAGTGTAATGAAGGATAAGAACAACTATGAAAATATAATATTGATATTATTTACTATATGGTAGATTTATAAGTACAACTATGATCAACAACAATCTCCTCATGTTACCTCATATTGGCCTCCATAATCCAATTGAAAAAATCCATTAGTGACCAAGAAATAAATTCTATGTTAGAAGTTCTATTGCATGGGAATCCATTTGGACTTTGTAACATACTTTTATGCATGGAATTGTGATACCTACAAGTATCATACATATCTCATTCATTATATAGAGAGAAATAAAAACCCTTACTCAAGTAGCAGTAGTACTAGTGATTTAAGGTGAGAATTTTCTTAAATGTCCACAATTTATTTAGTGTTCCAAGGATATCAGCTATAACATTTTGATGCTTTGAGTTCTCTACTTTCTGGGTTGTGTTCCACTTACAACTTACAACGATGTGTATCCAACAATAAATTCACAACTTTTCTCATGCAAGGAGATAAAGCTGGCAATTTGTGTATGCAAGACACAACAATTTTAAGGAGTAGAATAATTTCTTCCTTAAATGACCTATAATTCTTTGACTAGAAAACCATAATTGCATGTTCTCT
Organism: Picea mariana; assembly: GCA_032191745.1. Classification (NCBI taxonomy): domain Eukaryota; kingdom Viridiplantae; phylum Streptophyta; class Pinopsida; order Pinales; family Pinaceae; genus Picea; species Picea mariana. Next base: position 280,336 of record JASDQU010100177.1, read on the forward strand.
CTCTTAGATTTTTCATGAATTACAAGAAAAAATATCCTTCTCCGAAAATTATGGTTCAATGGGATTGTGAAACCACACCAAAATTGTGAACATCACTCTTCCTAGTGGCCTTCAAAGGAGATGCACAATATGCAAAATAAATAAGCATAGCACCATTCATAGTTTATATATTTGAAATAAACATCAAAAAAATTCAGATCAATAATATTAAATATAAAGGACTGAAAAACATATTAAAAAAAAAAAACTACTTAGGAGAAAGACCATACATGTTGCATAACTCTCTGGCTTGAACCTTCAAATTTCACTAGTTGTTGGCTTATTGTGTAGTCTATTGGCATCACCACCAAGCCGATATGGATTTCCCATAGCTTCCCCAAAAATTCTTAATAAATTCATCCTTATGAGTACAAAGTGAGTTCTTTCATTCGATGATAACTGACTTCGTGTCTTTCAGGACAAAGATTGTTTTATTGTTTCTATTTATTTTTATTTTTAATTATTATAATTTTATAAAAATTAATAATTTATTTATTTGGTATAGTTCACATGATGCATCCACTATTTATCAGTTTCAAGATCATGTTTCAAAACAAAGTAGTGGTTCATCCCAAAGGGGATATTCAATTGTTGATTCAGTGTAAATGTTGTGTTGACACTTCTATGCAGAAGGGTTTTAATAAGGTTGTACATTGTTGGATTATGTGTACTCTTTAATGGCCAAATTGATTTCATGCTTTTCTATTTTTCCATTCATGGGAAATTTTGAAGCATCGTTTTTTCATTTCTCTCAATTCTGGGGTGTAAATGTAATTGTATATTATCTAATTTGTTGTTTTCCATAGACAACAATATGTTTTGTTGGACACAGTAAATTGAAATTAAGTAACGTTTTTTATGAAAATTTGTGTTTTCCATTGCATTAATTGAAATTTGAACATGTCTTTGCTTCAGTCATGTATTTTTCATTTATTTTATGGAGAATTGAGTTGCCTACAAATATGCAAGTCCTTTGGGTTGATTAATTAAATTTTTGTAGGAGGGTTTTGGAGGGTAATGGATAATAAGTTGGAGATTGAAATCAATGGAGTAGTTTCTTTGTTTCATGATATAGTTTTAGGATGTTGTAGGCTGTGTACGAAAAAGAATATGGATTTATGTCATCAGAATTAGCTGTAAAAATTCAAGTACCATCACTGATTGGAATATTTCCTATACTTTGTCATTAGAAGCAAGTATTTTATGTGATCAGAAGTGGATGGAAACCCACCATATTTTTTGTTCTAAAACTATTTATGCTTGTCAATGATCGTGTTTCTAGTGGTTCTTTGTGTACCAGAAAGAATGATATTCTGTATTTAATGATTGTGTTATATGGCGTGTGATATCTATTAGTTGTTGTCTTCTCACAAAATTGTTACCCATATTCATGATTTTACCCAGAGAATAAGGGAGCTGTATCTTCCTTTAGGTTGCATCCTGAGAATACGGGGTTGGAGCCTCCTTCCAGCTATAGATGGAGAATTGGAAGTTGGTGCTTCCAAGGAATGTTTTTTTTTTATGAATATATCAGAAAAGAATTGTGTGGATTTCTCCGATTTTTGTTTCCACGTAAATTCTAGTGTAATGTTTATCTATTGTGATGTGATTTTGTTTATGATGATATATTGAATGCTAATGATAAACTACTAAATATTGTATAAGAATAAACTGTGGTTAAAAGTACTCAAATTGCTCATTACCTTTTCACCCCCCTATCAATAATCCAACAATTGGTATTAGATCAGGTCCTTAAAAAGCAATCTAGCCACTAGAAGGAGATCATGGATCATAATAGGATTGGGGTACCACAATTTGGTGGAGAGAACTATGCTTTCTAGAGGAAAAAAATGAATACTTATATACAAAGACACGACTTCGATGTTTGGTGATCGGAAGTAGATGGATATAAAGCACCGCCCACTCCCCCAACATATAGAGATGGAAATAAGCTTGAATAAAATGATTCAAGGGCCATGAATTCTATCTAGAATGGTGTGACTCTAGTGATACATACCAACATTAAACACTGTGATTTCAAAAAATAAATGTGGGTTAAACTGAAGAATATCTACGAAGGAGATACGAAAGTCAAGGAAGATAAAATTTAGATATTTAGAGCTAAGTTCGAACAATTGAAGATGAATGAAGATGAAAACATAGCATCCTAATTTATACAAGTCAACGAAATAGTAAACAATATCAAAGGATTGGGATACAATATAAAGGAATAGGTTGTTGTTAAAAGGGCATTAAGATCTCTACCAATGAGGTTTGATTAAAAAATATTGGCTCTAGAAGAGTGGAGCTAGCTACAACGACCACAGATGAGTTGCATGGGATTCTTACAGCTTATGAGATGAGGATAGAACAAGACAATTTAGTCACGAAATAAGCATCATTCAAGGCATCCAAAAAGATGAAGAAGAAATATAAACAAAATCAAAAGTCAAATTGCAGCTACAATGATGATTCAAAAGAATATGAAGAAGTGGCTAACTTCGTCAAAAGGCTTAAACCGGGAACCAAAAAATACAAAGGTAAGCTTCCATTGATTTTTTTTAATTGTGATGGTGTTGGTCATTTTTCTAATAAATGTCCTTATAATAAAAATAAAAGAAATGAAGAAGAAGATGACCCTAAAAAGAAAAAAGAAAATTCAAAAGGGTAGAAGAAAAAAAAATAAGTTTTTCAAGAAAATCCTTTGCATCAAGGAAGATAGTTCATCATCAGACGAAGATGAAGTCACTGACAGTGATACAAAAAGGGAACTATTCATGTAAATAGAAGAATCCAATGAAGAAAAATCCAAATAAGAATAGGAAGAGGAAGAAGTCAATTATTGAGAAGAATTGTTGAGTGAAATAGAAGTTATCAAAAGAGAAAAGAAGAAAAAAAAGTCACTCCAAGAAGAACTAAAGAGGAAAGAAGAATCTCATAACTCCAAATAAGTCGAGTAGACAATCACGAAGTTGATATTCCAGGCAAAAGAAGACAAGAATATTAAAGAAGCACATAGAGGACAGTTAGAAGAAAGACAAAGGACCATTCAAGGATTGGAAGTTGAGATAGTCACTCTAAGAAAGGATCTTTAGAAGAAGGACATGTAGCCAAAAAACACCATGATATTGGATAATATCATTAGCATTAAAAGACCTTACTATGAAATATCTGGATTGGGATACAATTAGATGTAGAAAGAGAAAGGTTCAAACTCCAATACGGCAGAGCAACAAGCAGAACTAAGAAGTTACGCAAAAATGGTCAGAGGTCCCTCAAAATAAGAAGACATAAAGAATCAAGGGGAAGATTACATAGACACTGCACCACCTAGAAGATTCAAAAGTCAATATCAACAGCAAGCAGATATAGAAAGAACTCAAGAAGAATAATGATTCAGAAGAGAGGCACCATTCAGAAGATTTTCTACTCCCAGGTATCAAACTATTTTTATCGGTCCATGTTATTCATGTTGTAATTTTGGGCACAAAGTTGTAAATGGTAGATCCAATACCAAGAATAGAAGAAATGATGGGGGTTATTCAAGAAATAGTTATCCAATAAGATCTCATGAAGTACATAATAGAAACTACAAAATATTTGGGTCATTAAGTGATGAGGTAGAATGCTACAAGTGCAACAACTTTGGACATATGGCTAGAGATTGCAAACTCACTATTCCTCCAAGGGAACCAAAGAAGAATATCAACAGTCATAAGAAAGAACCAGAAAGGATATGGATAATAAAGCAGGATCAATTCAACACTAAAGAATGCAATCTTTCTCTACAATCTCAACATAAGAAACATGGATGGTATGTTGACAATGGATGCTCAAATCATATGACATGTGACAAAGACAAGTTTCTGACATTGAAGAAGGAAAGATATGGATCAATTTCATTTGGGAATGAAAACTCATCTAGGATCATTGGAAAGGGAAAAATCAAGCTCGAAGGTAAGGATTCGACGACAGAAAATGTCTTACTGGTTGAAGACATGAAACACAATCTGCTAAGTGTAAGTCACATGTATGATCAAGGAAACAAACTTGTGCTTTATTCAAAGAAGTGCGAGATAAGGAAATCAGAATAAGGAAAGTTGGTAGCTACAGTTGTAAGAACTCCAAGAAACATATATGTTCTAAATGAAATAGGAAGGAAAATATATATTTTTAGGAAAGGATGATGAAAGTTGGATCTTGAACAAAAGAATGGGTCACATAAATTTTTATAATCTTGTCAAATTCAGTAGAAAGGAAGCAATAAGAGAAATTCCCAAGATCTCAAAGCCAATGAACATTTTATTCAAGCATCTTCTACAGGGAAAACATACCAATAAAATGTTCAAGTAAAAGGAGTACTTCACAAAAAAGCCGCTTGAAATTGTGAATATTGATCTAGTTGGACCAACTAGAACAAAATGATTGAAACATGAGAAGTAGTTTATGCTACTGGTTGAGGATTATGCAAGAATGACTGCAGTAATTTTTCTCTGGAAGAAGTCAAAAGCATTTTAAAAATTCAATATATAAAAGGAAATGGTTGAAATTGAAATAGATTTACAAATCAAGTGTTTAAGATCAGATAACGAAGGGGAATTTACATCAAAGGATTTTATGGATTTATACATTGAGAATGGCATAAAAAGTAATTTCTTGACAGCCAGGACACCTCAACAAAATGGAGATGTCGAAAGAAAGAAGAGGACATTATAGGAAATGGACAGAACCATGCTAATGTATTCAAAATTAACAGATGTCTTTTGGGTTCAAGAAGTACACACAACAATTCACATTCATAACATAGGCATTCTCTTAAGCAACACTGATAAGACTCCCTCTGATTTGTTGAAAGGAATAACAAAAAATGTGAAGAACTTAAGAGATTTTGGAAGAAAATGCTACATCAAAAGAGAAGACGACAGAATGGGAAAGTTTGAATCTCGAGTTGACAAAGGAATATTGATTGGATACTCAAGCAAAAGGAAAACATACAAAATTATTTAATCTAAGGATCAAGAAAATAATGGAAAGCATCAATGTGACAATTGATGAGTCTAATGGGGGGAAACCGAAGGAGGGAAGGAAAGAACCATAGGAATAGGTCCATGAAGAAGAAGAATTGAAGGAATAAGAAGCAGAAGAAGAAGATGGACAAGAATAGTGAGGAGCAGATCAAGAAGATGAGAAGAAAGAACTTCAAGAACTTCCAAAGACAGCTAGTAGACGAGTGATAAAGAATCATCCATTGGATCATATCATTGGAAATAAATATGCATGGGTTGAAAGCAGAAGAAGAATCTGTTCACTAGAAGAATAACATCTAATAATTGTATCTACTATCGAGCCAAGCAATTTCAAAGAAGCCAGCAAGGATGAATACTGGGTCAAGGCTATGGATGAAGTGTTAGACCGGATTGAAAATAATGACACATGGGAATTGGTTCCAAGGACAAATAATAAGAATGTTATTGGAACAAAGTGGGTCTTTAGAAACAAGTTGAACAAGGACACACATGTTACTAGGAATAAAGAAAGAATGGTATGAAAAGGATACTCTCAAGTTGAGGGGTATATATTTTGAAGAGATGTTTTCTCCAATTTCCAGAATGGAAACAATAAGACTAATTCTATCTTATGCTTGTTTGAAAAACATCAAAGTGTATCATATGGATGTGAAATCAACATTCTTAAACGAAGATCTAGATGAAGAATTCTATATTGAGAAGCCTAAATGATTTCAGTTGAGAGAGAAGGAAGGATATGTTTGGAAGTTGAAGAAAGTACTATACAGACTAAAGAAAGCACCCAGAGAGTGGTATTCTATACTGTACATATATCTACAACAACAAGGATTTAGAAAAGGAAATGTAGACAACAATATCTACATAAATATTGATCAAGACAATGCATAAATCATTCAAGTTTATGTAGACGATATCATCTTTGGAAGTGACGATGACATAATGAGTTAGAATTTTATCAAAGACATGTAACACGAGTTTTAGTTGTCATTACTTGGAGAATTAAATTTCTTCTTAGGACTTTAGATATTCTAGAGCAGTAAAGGTATCTTCATCTCTTAGGAAAATTATATCATAGAAATGTTGAAGAAGTTTGGAATGAAATATTGTAAACCAACCAGTACTCCTATGAAAACAAGTTGCAAGTTAGAAAGGACGATGATTCCAAATATGGAGATCAAAGGTAGTACAAATCGATGATTGGAAGTTTACTCTATGTTACAGATTCTATACCAGACGTGATGCAGGAAGTTGGATAGGATGCAAGGTTTCAATACACACAAAAGGAATCTCATGTTTTAGCAGTGAAGAGGATATTCAGATATCTCAAAGGCACATAATAGTTTGGATTATGGTATCCAAAAGGAAATTATCTATATATTGTTGCTTACATAGACATAGATTGGGCAGGTTGCATTGATGATAGAAGAAGTACAAGTGGAGAATCTTTATACTTGGCTGAGTTCCTAGTATGATGGTTAAGAAATAAACAATCATTGGTATCTTTGTGCACAACTAACACATAATACATTGCAGCAACAACTTGTTGTACTCAATTTCTTTGGATAAAGCAGGCATTGCAGGGTATGCTAGTAAAGTATGATGATCCCATTTCAATACTTTGTGACAACACCAGCGCCATCAATATTTCAAATAATCCAATGATGTACTTTAAGAGGAAGCACATTCTAATCAAGTATCACTTCTTACGAGACCAATATACAAAGAAGAAAATCAAGCCAGAATATGTTGGGACCCAGAAGAAGATTGCATATATATTCACTAAACTTCCTACACGAGAACCTTTTTAGTATCTATGATAGAAACTTGGAGTAGTTTCTACCCCACGATGATCCACTCAACATCAATCTTAACTATATAGTGAGAGAGAAACATAAATATTGAAGAAGTTCAGGTACAAAAATTTTGAATTATTTTCGTATATATATCAAAGAATTACACAAGGAAGCGTTGTGAAGAGAAAATTTTGTAGAGTTAGAGGAGGCTTGTATATAGGGGCAGCAGTTTCAGATGAGGAGTACCCTTTTCCATTTATGTCAAAGGGGGGGAGATAAATAATAAGGAATGAGGAGATAGAGGCACAGAGTTAAGGGGAGAAATGGTCACATGGGGAGCATGAGCATAAGGATTTCCATGCCTAAGTGTTTCCATCAATTCCAAAGGGGGATATTGTCGGAAAGTTGGTTGTTACTAATGTCAATGAATATTGGATTGATTTCAACTAATGTGATGGGTATATTTGGAGAAGTATCCAAAGTGGTCCCCTTATGGCGTAGCTCTAAGCCTAGCCCTCACGAGAAGACACTTTGAAGAAGTCAACAATAAATATGTAAGTATGGTTAAGGGCCATGTAGTATATCCTGGAATTTGGTCATGGATGATGGAGTAAATGAAGGTAACCCTCTCATAGATGAATAGTACTCGTCATGTCATTTCTCGCGATATGCGGAATGCCACATGGTTCCTCCCGGTCAGGGAGATATGGACTTGTAAAGTTGGAAGCCCAAAAGAGTGGACAAAAGGCCCCTAGTTTCTTATAAGTCTTTGTGAAAGAAGTAAAGTTGTTGTAACAAGAAAACCCTAGAAGCCTTGAATTAAGGAAAGGAGTTAGCTAGCACAAGTATAAATACACTTCAAGGAGTCATTCATAATTACACTCACACACTTATTCATTTCTTATCTTTCTTGTGATCTGTTGATCTTTTGCTAAGGTTGTAGTGTCATTTTCTAAGGCAGAAAATAACGGTCGAAGGCTAAAATCTTGGAGTTACAGGAAAACCCTAGTTTTTGAGGTATACACGGGTTGCAAGACTATAAGGGAGCGTATGTACATGGGATGTCATGGAGGAAAGAGTGTATATATGCGAGTTGTATAAGGGAAAGTCATGCACTTATGAAAAGGTCATGAAAATTTGAGGAGATGTCGGTACCAGATCCCTAGATTTTAAAGGAAAGTTCATAGGAGAGAATTCTACATGTTTAGGTCAGCTACAAAAGTTCTGGTATGGTTATTGGTTTGTTTTTATGCTTATATTTTCTTATGATGTTGTGAATTCTTGGGGTATTCTTCATATGGTTGGTCTTATACTTGGATATGGTATATTTTGGATGGTTGGATGACTGAGAAGCACTCTTATGTATGGTAAATTACTGATATGGTTTTTATAGTTTACATCTTTGAGTCACTTGTACTTGGTTTAGGGATATCTATGTTTTATGGTGATGTATGCATGAGATGTGTGCATAGGTTGTTAGATATGATTCATTGATTACATGGTATATATATGCATATGACAGATGGTATGATATATGGCATAGGTTGTACATGGTTAATTCTTTGTTCATGATTAACTATTAACTATTCATTGTTGATGTATATTTTGACTCATGATTGATGCATGAGATAGTATGTATGTTGGCACTTGATGTATGGTATGTCACAAGTTTAGATGGTTGATGATCAGATTCAGGTTGATGAGACAATGACATAGTTATGACAATGACAAAGACAGTGATAGTGAGAGAGAAAGTCACAGGAACAAAGTTGTGACAGAGATTGGGATAGTGGAATAGTCCATGAAAAATGTTCTATATTTATATTTCAGGGTAACAAGATGGGGCAAGGAAAGGTGGTTGTAGCTGAAGAACCTAGGGGGTTGTAGCCTCCTTCTGGTTGGAGCCAAATAATAAGGGATTTGTATATTCCTTCAAGTTGGAGCATGAGAATAGGGGATTGGAGCCTCCTTCAATTTTTAGCTGGAGAATCATAAGTTAGTACTTCCAATGACTGTTTTGTTTTGATGAATATATAAGAAAAGCATTATGTGGTTTTCTCCCATTTGAGTTTTGACATATATTCTGGTGTATTGTGTATCTTTTATGATGTGATGTTGTTTATGATGATATATTGAATGCTAATGATAAAATATTGAATATTGTAGAAGAATAATATATTGTTAAAAGTACTCAAATTGCTCATTACTGATTCACCCCCCCCGCCTCTTAGTAATCCAACATGAATTACTCAATGACTAATATTTGTTTAAATAGAGATACTTTTACAAATAATTTATGTGGTTAGTTACATATTTGTTTTATAGAGATAAGTTTACAAACAATTTGTGTGGGTAATTACATATTTTTTGTAATGGTATCTTTATGTGAAAAAAAAAAAAAATACAATTTTAGAGACCCATGTTTCCAGTGGGTCTTTCATGGTGAAAAACATATTAAATTAGGAAAGGTAGTTGTGTTCAGCATATTTAAAAACCTAATATATATTTTGCATGATGTTTTGTATGTCAAAGAGTTGCTTTCATTATTTTCTTGATGCACTATATATTGAAATATAGAATTAATATTTTTTAATTCTTTTTCCAAATCCATTATGGAAACAAAAGGGAAAAACATCAAGAAAACAATCATAATTATGACTAAAGTAATGGATAGGAATTTCACTTCTTAAAGTGTTGGGCATCCTATACATGAAAAATATTACTTTTATGGTTGTTATAGATGTTTCTACATTAATGTGGTGACTTGGGTTCAATATATGATTGTGGAAATACTTCTTGGTCTTTGTTTAAAACATGTTTATGATATATAATAGCATAATATCAACCTTTTATTATTTATCCTCTTGTACAAATTGATTGATACAAAAGGGATCCAGAGAAGACTAATGACAACTTAAAACTCACAGATGTAGCTCAAGACGCTCAGAATGGCCTCAGTGGATAGAGAAAGAGAAAAAATTCAAAGCTCTAAAAAATTAGTGAAAATGACATCATTGCGAAGAGCGTGTTGCAAGATTTCCAATGATGTAAATGGATCGTCAAAAGGAGTTACAGATAGAAAGATATTCACGATCAAAATTTGGTCAAACTAGCTCAGTCAATAGGGGGATGATTCAGCATCCGTACTGCTGATGTCATCATCAATACGGATGATGAAAACATCTGTACAACACATGTGGAATTCACTGGACGAGACATGTGTCAACATGGTGGCATGGAAGCACCAGAGGCTTCCATGTGTCACTCATATTTGGCATTTCTGGGTCATTTCGTGGACCAATAAAATTGCACCATGTGGCAGTCCGTACATCCACGTGGCAGGTCATACAATGACGTGGAGGTTGATGTGGCAGGGTGATGTGGCATGTTGATTTGACATCTACGTTGGAAGACCATACACTGACATGGAAAGGTGATTGTACAAAGGTTGACGTGGCCCAATGGTTGGCTTCCATGTGGCCCAATCATGGGATGCCATGTGGCAATGGGAAAATCCCTAATGACAACCCATGAACAAAAATTCAAAAAAAAAATATTAAATATTTGGCGGGTCCACCAAATCTGTCGGGACCCCACCAAATCCGACGTCAATGGATTTATATAACCAATGTTAAGTATGGTGGAACAAACCATTACAAATATATGTATATGTTACAACAAAATGGTCAAAAGGGGAGTCCCATGGGCTTGACCCCAGGACCTCCCCCTCTATCAAATCCTTAACATATGCTCTACTAACCATATGGCCAACAACCTTCATCATTTACAAAGTTCTCCCTTTTTTCTTAAAAGGTGAATCCGCTTAGTGTACCAGGGGGCACGTCAGGGTACAAACCGACACACTTTTCGAGATAGATTCCTCATCATTTATTGCAAGTTGCAGGGCACGAAAATCAAGACATAGTTTCTCTTGGGCCTTGGAGTGCCAAAGTCGTATCGAAGCATGGAGATAGTCATTTTTGGGTAATTCGACGCCACAAATTCAATGGTATTGTTTTTTTTCTGATCTAAGCAAAATTTATGCAGCTTGATTTCAGAATGAGGTATACTTATGTATTTTTTCAAATTCTTTTGATGAGTTAATAAAAATGCCTACCCATTTGAGAACAAGACCCGGAGATGTAGTCCACTAGGGATGAACTCCATTATCAAGTTTTTGTGTCCAGATTTGATGCTTATGTCTCTTCATTATTGAGTTTTTCCTTCTTTAATGGTGAGCTCTAATTTATGCTCATTTAATGTAATTTTTCGTAAGTCACTCGATGAAAAGATCCTAGATCATGTTGGTATCAAAGAAGTCATCTTTGAATTGAATTGTTGAGTGTGAATTCTTACTAGGGCCAAGCATAAGAAGCGTGAAGCAACTCTTAAGACTTTCAATCCCGAAGTTGTCTGTGCATCCTAAAGGAATAAAATGGCAGAAGAGGACAAGCATGATGAATAGGAGAAAAACTTCCATATGGTATTTTATATCATTTCAGAAATGGTTGAACTAATGTATGGAGACTACGAGAAGAGGATGAAGAAGAAAGGGAAGAAAAAGGAAGCACATGTTGATGATGATGCATCGGTAAATCAAGGGGTTGGAGGAGACCCTCTTGAGCCTCCATCTTCACCATCAAGTTCTAGTTCTTCTTCCTCTGATAATTCTCATCATTCTCATCATTCTAGCCATAAAGCCTCTTTTAAGAAACTATTATTAAAGATTGATGTAAAATTTTCTTTACCTATGTGTAATGGAGATGTTAATCCTGAAAAGCTAGATAATTGCATCCGACAGGTTGAAGTATATTTTTGTGTTCAACATATTGATGAAGAGGAAGTTAAAGTGAAAATGGCTTCTCTTCAGTTGGAAGGCACCGCTCTCATATGGTGGGAGAGAAAACTTCAGGATCAAAGTAAGTGTGGTAATCTTCTTTCCTCATGGTCAAAATTTAAATTAGCGATAAGGAAGCAATTTTATCTATTGGGTTATTTACATAAAGAAATGATGGAATGGAAAACTTTAAGGCAAAGTAAAGGTCAAACTGTACAAAGTTTCATAGAAGGATTTAGGAATAAATCTCTTTCATTAAACATTCCTTTGGATTATTATGAAACTTTAACGAAGTATATTGGTGCACTTCATAGTTATATTATTCATGCTTTGTTGTTGTTTAACCCCAACAGTATTGACAAAGTTTGTGTGCAAGCCACTCACCTTGAGAATAGGGGAAATCATGTTCAAGAAGATCCCACAAAAAAACCTTCTAATCTCCCACATAATCCCTTTAAGAATTTTAAAAGGAAGGACAAGAATACTGCCACAGTGACGAGAGAAGGAGGAAAGCCATGTTGCACTCATTACAAGAAAAGTGGTCCTAATGATGAACACTATTGGAAATTACATCCAGAGAAGAGACTGAAACAATTTAGTGGAAAGAGGAACACAAAAACCATTGCTACAGTGCAATAAGATCTTGGTTCCGACTCAGGAGATGAAGGAAATATCACAACGGTTGGAGTACAAGGTAAATATTCCCTTCATGCTAGTTCAAATTCCAATAATGAATCTCATGATGATGAACGAAAGAGGAATGAATTATTTCACATAAGAGTTGTATCTAAACAAACTAAGATAGATACATTATTCGATTCGGGTTTCCAAGTAAACTTGATATCTTAAGCACTTGTCAAAAATATGGGTCTTGAAACAAAACAACATCCAAAGACTTATCCTCTTGGTTGGGTATGTGATAAAGAAAAACTTAATGTCACCAAACAATGTAGGGTTAGATTTTCTATTTCTTCAAATTTGATTGATGAAGTGGATTTGGATGTTGTATCACTTTATATATGTGGCATAGTGTTGGGCAGTCCTTATCTTTATGATAGAAAGAAATATTATTTCGTCATGAGAACAAATACCACCTTACTAATGAGGGAGTGGAATATATTGTTAGATCTCACAACATGAGGGTAAACACAACACTTGTTAGTGCAGAACAAATCAAGAGACTCATAAACACTAATACGAGATATGTACTCATGGTCATAAGGGATAAATATGTCGAAAAGTCTAACGCTTTCCAAGGATGTGATCCTTCTCATAAGAAAGAATTAATTGATATTGTTTCTAAGTATGATGATATTTTCCGGCAACCAGATGGATTATCTCCTAAGAGGGAAATCCAACCTGAGATACATCTTTAGCAAGATTCTCCTCTTCCTAATGTGGGGATGTACAGGATGTCATCTGTGGAGATGAAAGAGATCAAGAAGCAGGTACAGGGCTTATTGGATCAAGGGGTGATCAGGACCAGTTCATCTCCTCGTGGTACTACGATCGTGATGGTTCCAAAGAAAGATGGAACATGGTGAATGTGTGTCGATTATCGGGCCTTAAATAAAATAACAATGAAAAATCGATACCCTCTTCCTCGTATAGATGATTGTTGGCACAGAGGCAGACCCAGGGTTCAACATTAACAACACACCAACAAACCCTAACTACTGGCCCTTACGGAAACACCTTCGAAGAAGATGAAGTCTCACTCGAATTATTAATAGGGGGGTTGCAGGACACAAGTGTCTAAAACCAAAGTAAATTCAAGATGATTCCAAACCAACAACACAAAATAACCCCGAGATTCTTAATAGTATTATGCTTAACTTAGCGAAGTAAGATATATCTTCTATCTTCGACAGGAAAAAGAACAATGCAATAACAATAGTAAATAACAAAACATCAACCACATAGAACAACAAGATTTATGTGGTTCACCCTCTCCCTAGGGCTACATCCACATAACTATTTTTATTCATAAAATAGATGAAGATATATAGTTCTATCTGCGCACTCAGTTGCAGATCCTTCTCTCTCTTCCTCCTTATTTCCTATCCCTGTGCACCCAGCTGCATAGTAGATCTTCGCACCCAATATAAGACCCAAAATACAAGAATAACCTAAAAAATAACACTTTTACATCTCAACATCACTATCACCTCCCCTCTCAACTCTTCTAGACCTCTATTTATACATTCCATGACTCTTAGAAAACCCTAGACCGAAGCCCGGGTGCCAAAACCCTAGATCCACATTGCCAAAAACCTAGGTCCACATAACCCTTATTTTAAGGACTTCACCAACCTATTCTTCCTCCTTCTCCACGAGGTGCTCCAAAGCACCCATTAGTGTCTTCTTCCGCTTGCTGACTTGTCCATGATCTATCTTCTTTGTTGCTTTGACTTCCTTCATCTTCTCTTTCAATGACTTACTTTCCTTTACTTTGTTCCTTCTTTTATGCTTCTTTAACCACTTCAACCCTTCCTCGTTTTGTGTGCCTTCCATGCAGTTCATACTGTCTTTCCTCTTACTTAATCTTTGTTTTCTTCCTTAATACATGACCAAGGGCCAACAATGATTTACTTGATCAGTTAAAGAATGTTGTTTATTTCACTAAGTTGGATTTGTGCAGCGGATACCATCAGATCAGGGTTGTAGAACAGGATAAATGGAAGAGTTCCTTTAAAACCAAACATGGATTGTTTGAGTGGTTAGTTATGTCATTTGGGATTTGTAATGCTCCAACAACTTCCATGCCTGTGATGAATGATGTATTCATGCCTTTTCTAGATGATTTTTTGATTGTATATTTAGAAGACATTCTTATTTTTAGAGGGACTTGGGATGAACATGTGAGGCATGTAAAGAAAGTATTAGATACTTTGCAAAGGAAAAAGTTGTATGTAAAATTGTCTAAATGTGAATTTGGAAAGACTACACTTGTGTACTTAGGTCATATTGTAGGAGGAGGACAATTGAAAATTGATCCTTCCAATATTGATGTAATTGTAAATTGTCTTGATCCCAAAAGTGTAATCGAGATATGGAGCTTCTTAGGTGTAGTCTAGTATTGGAGGAGGTTCATTTCAAACTTCTCCTTCATAGAAGCTCCTTTGCATGCCTTAACCAGTGTGAAGAAAAATTTTCAGTGGGGAGGAAAGAAACAAAAAGATTTTGACACTTTGAAGGAAAAGATTAGTATCACACCAGTCTTAGCACTGTTGAATATTCAACAGCCCTTTGATATCGAGACAAATGCCAACAGATATGCCATGGGTGCAGTATTGATGCAATATTGTAAGCCTATTTGTTACCACTCTGAAACTTTTAACCAAGATTTTTTTAACTATCCTACATATGATAAAGAGTTGTATTCATTAGTTCAAAGTGTAAACAAATGAAAACACTACTTATTAGGGAAGGAAACAATCGTACATATAGATCACCAACCCTTACAGTATCTCCAAGAACAAACCAATCTACAACAATCTTGACACTACAAATGGATGGGTTTTCTACAACAATTTCATTTGGTAATCAAGTACAAAAAGGGTACAAGTAACAAGGTAGTTGATATGCTTTCTAGACCTCCTATTGTCACTTCTATTATTTTGAAGAATACTTCTTTATATTATGATAGGTATGTGGAACAATATGCCATTGATGAACATTTTAAAGAAGTATATGAGAAGCTAACACATGGTGCACAAGTAGAGAACTATTTTTTGTAGGGAAAACTACTCTACAATCTTGGAAATCTATGTATTCCTACAAGTGAACAAGTCCATGTAATATGAGAAGCTCACACTTCTCTTGTGTCTAGGCATTTTTAGGTAGGAAAAACTATGGCTCATTTGCATAGGTTTTGTTACTAGCCTCAAATGAAAGAAATTGTAACTAAATGTGTAAAGGGGTGTGTGAGTGTTCTACTTGTAATCCTACTAATAGAAAATTGGGGATACACTCACCACTTCTTGTTCCATCCCATCCATGGGAAATTATCTCCATGGATTTTGTAGAGGGCTTCCAATGAAAAAAGGGGTTCATGACTATTTGTATGTTGTATTGGATAGGTTCAACAAAATGTGTATCTTAATGCCATGTAAAAAGAAGATCCCTGCTGAGAGGACTACTAATCTGTTCTTTCAATATGTTTGGGTTCACTTTGGGTTACCCATATCCATTATCTCAGATAGAGATACTCGATTCCTTGGGGAGTTTTTGAAAAGATTGTGGAGAATGATGGACACAAAATTGAAGAGGAGCATTGATTTCCATCCATAGACCGATGAACAAATAAAGGTTGTGAACTGAGCAGTGGCACTTTTTCTTCGAGGCTACTGCAACAAGCATCCCAAGTTATGGGATGAACATATACCCTATGTACATCATGCTTACAACCGAGCCTTACATTCCTTCATTTAGTGTTCTCCTTTTGAGACATGTTTTGGGTACCTACCTAAAGTTCTTTTGGATTTGATGTATGGGAGAGATGTCGATTCAAATGAAGAAAGAAGTGAAGACAAAGCCTGCAAGTTCATCGAAAGGATCCAACAGGTACACCAAGTAGTCATGGAACAGTTGGAGAAAATTCAAGCAAAGTATAAAGATCGACATGAAAAACAGAGGGTTGATCATCAGTTCCAGGGTGGAGACCGGGTATGGATTCACATCACCAAGGAGACATTAAAGGGTGAAGGCAAGAAACTCAATCCCATTCTTTATGGACCCTTCACTATTTTGGAAAAAAGTGGTACCAATGCTTTTCGTCTAGATATTCCACCTTATATATAGATTTACTCAGTTTGAAATGTAGAGAACTTGAAAATTTTTTAGCCTCCCATGATCATGGATCAGGATGAGGAAATTTCAATACCTTCAGTTGATGAGTTTTATTGTGAGTACTTAGATGAGTTGAAGCAGGATATCATCCTGGATAGAAGGATGAGGAATTCACGTAGGGGTGATGTTGATTATATTCAGTCTTAAAGAGCACACATCCAAGCAAGGAAAAGTGGATTAAGAAGGACAAAGTGAGGGAAATTTTACGTCACTTATATGTTGATTTATGAAATATTTTGGTGGTCCAAAAATCTCTCAGTGGCAAGGCGTGATCCAAAAAGGATCCAGAGAATACTAAGGACATATCAGAACTCACATAAGTAACTCAAGATGTTCAAAATGGCCTCAACAGACAGAGAAAGGGAAAAATTTTCAAAGTTCTCAAAACTTAGTGAAAATGGCATCATTGCAAAGATCACGTCACAAGCTTTCCAACGATGTAAATGGATCATTAAACGGAGTTACGGATCGAAATATATTTGTGGTCAAATTTTGGTAAAACTAGCCCAAGCAACAGGGGGATGAGTCAGCATCCATACTGATGACGTCAACATCCATACTGTCAACATATGCATCAATACATATGACATCAACATCCATAAAACATACATGGCATGTGCAGGAGGCAACATGTATCATGCTGATGTCAGCATGGTGACGTGGAAACACTAGAGGATGCTACGTGTCCCTCATATTTTGCATTTCAGTGTCACTTCATGGACCAGTAAAATCACGCCATGTGGAATTTCATACAACCATGTGGCATATCGCACGGTGACATGGCGACTGACATGGTAGGGTGACATGGGAGGCTGAGTTGGGAGGTGAGTTGGTAGACTGTACGCTAATGTGGCAGGGTGATTGTATAATGGTTTACATGGCCCAATGGTTGGCTGCCACGTGGCTCAGTCATGGTTGCCACATGGCAATGGAAAAATGCTCAATGACAACCCGTGAACAAAAATTCAAAAAAAATATATAAAAGATTTGGCGGGTCCGCCAAATCTGGTGGGACCCCGCCAAATCTGGCGTCAATAGATTTATATAACCACTGCTAAGTCTGGAGAAACAATCCATTATAAATATATGTATATGTTACAAAAAACAAGCCAAAAGGGGAGGCTCGTGGGCTCAACCCCGAGACCTCCCCATCTATCAAAGCCTTAAGATATGATCTGTTAACCATATGGCCAATGACTTTCATCCTTTACAAAGTTCCCCCTTTTTTCTTAAAAGGTGAATCCTCCTAGTGTACCAGAGGGGTGCGTGAGGGTACGGAATGACACACTTTTCGAGATATATTCTTCAACATTTATTACAGGTTGCAGGGCATGAAAACCTAGACAGAATTTCTCTTGGGCCTGGGAGTTCCAGAGTTGGATCGAGGCATGGAGACAATCATTTTTGGGTAATTCGATGCCATGAATTCAATGGTGTTGTCTGTTTTCTGATCTGAGCAAAACTTTTGCAGCTTGATTTCAGAATGAGGTATACTTATGTATTTTTCCAAATTCTTTCGTTGAGTTAATAAAAAGGCCTACCCATTTGAGAGTAGGACTCGAAGACTTTGTCCACTAGGGACAAACTCCGCTATCAAATTTTTTTGTTAAGATTTGATGCTTATGTCTCTTCATTACTTAGATTTTCCTTATCTAATGGTGTACTTTAATTTATTCTCATTTAATGCAATTCTTTATAAGTTACTCGATGAAAAAATCCCAGATCATTGATAGTATACCTTCATTTGGTGATCAAAACACAAAGCCAATGGTGCATTATGTTACCACTAGAACTCAATCTATACTGTAGAAAGAGTGAGCCTAGTACCCATTTAAATATAAGTGATTAATTCGGGTTTAAACTTAGGTGGCTCAACAAGGAAGATCAAGAAGGAGGGTAGCAAACTATCTGTAAATTCATTCCATTGGGCATGGAGTCAACACATCCTACAGATCAAAGGAAATAAAGTAGCCTACCAGACAAAAATGGATATAATTGATGGATGAAGGTATAAGGAAGATAAAAAAAAGAATAATATCATCAAGCAGAGATCCTCTTTGCAAAAATTACTTAAAAGATTACTAGAAAAAAGGTCGTGAATGTAGCAAATTATTACAAATCATTTACAGCTCATGAATCTCTTTCCCATGAAAAACCATTGATATTCAATTCCTACAATTCCATTCCATCAATATGACAAGGTAAAATGATAATTAATAACAAAAATTATGATAAACAACTTTCATGAATCTCTAATGGCAGAAATGCCTACATCACATGCCCTTAGGCTTACAAATACACAAATAAACTACCCCTGCAGCTCTCTAAATCTCTCTCTAGTCATGAAATCTACCTTTCCTTATAAAAATCCACTTCATATATAGTGAATGATCTCTCTCTACTCTAAGGAGGTAGAGACAAAGGACCTACATAGGATCCTCCTCCATTTAGGAGTCTATTACAAAAGATTCAAACAAAAACATAACAAATTCCTATTTTTTGGGATCTTCTCTATTGTGATAAATTCCCTTTGAAACAGGTCATGTTGGTTGATATGGAGATGGAACACATGTCCCTCATGTCCAAATAACTCCTAGGAAACAATTTGAACCTTCCCTGATAGCCGGAAGCCCTCCCATAGAAGCCCTCCCATAGCTCGAATTTGTCATATTGTTAGAGTTCACAGTTCCTTTGATAGCATGCGCTACAAACTTTCTTGTAGGTGATGGTTTTATGTTTTCTCCAAAAATATGAAATGGGTCGGGATGATTTTTTTGCATCCAGTCAAAAAAATCGTTTTTTTCCTCCACGCCAAATTTTAGAAGAACCTAGAAGGTGATTCGAAAGTTATGGTTAAAACAAGACTTTGTTATGTGCTAATTGCTACAAACTCTCCCAAATTACCAGTTCCTAGCACCAGTGAGTCCAGGCACTGGGAAATTTTCTATAGCATCATGTTTCATGCCAAATCAACTCAAACGTAATGACCCCGCCGTTATGATAAAAAATAATTTACAATAGGTAAAAAAAAATTGTTTGTTTGCATTAGGATAATATAATCATCGCAACATATCTTGGTAGCGTT
Organism: Picea mariana; assembly: GCA_032191745.1. Classification (NCBI taxonomy): domain Eukaryota; kingdom Viridiplantae; phylum Streptophyta; class Pinopsida; order Pinales; family Pinaceae; genus Picea; species Picea mariana. The sequence goes on from JASDQU010100177.1 coordinate 299,968, forward strand.
GTGAGAAATACATCATCATATCTAATAACGACCCAATCATTGTATATACAGAATTAATAGTGACACATCATAAATATTAATAATAGTACGTAAGCAACACATTAACACAAGTAAATAGCAACATGATCTACACATAACTATAACAATTAGTGATGCATGATCAATGTGTTACCATAATCAAATAGCAACGTGATTCAACACATCCGATCAACTGAAGAAAAATTACATATAACCGGTAATCTAGAATTGGATCCAAGAGCCAAAATGGGTCTAGGAAGGCCTAAAAATCAAAGTCCTCAGAATGGATTCAAAATGGATGTGTGTGTAGGCCTCGTCAATACGAACCCAACACAACTTAAACGGGCTCAAACATACATCGTATGTGAAAGATATCGTGATATGTTCATTTTGTCAAACATGCAAAAACAAATGCTGACTATACAATCCATATAGTGACATGGCAGGTATAGTGGATGCTGAAGTGGCAGGTATAGTGGATGCTGACTGGGTAGACATGTAAACTGGAAGGTGATCGAATCATTTGTTGACTCTTGGTAGTTCGTGGGAAAGTGCTATGGTACCATGTGTCCTAGTCATGGGTTGCCATGTGGAACCCCTCCATTGGTTCGATTGTTTGGAAAAATTTTGGAGTCTAGTGGGGTCGAACTCGTGACCTCCGGTCCAGGAGACGAAAGACTTGGTAGGGATGGGCTACCAACCCGCCCATGGTACTTCTTCTAAACCATAGTTTAAAAGTATTATTTAAACTGAAACATGGTGTAATTCGAGTGGAATAAGGGTTGGGGCCTAGCCCCAACAACAACACATTCCCATATGTCCTTACCATATACCTCGGTGCGTATTCGTTTGGTGTACACCTGGTCTAGAGTTAAGCCCGAGGCAAACGTTACCACATGACCATATATTATATGACTCAGTCCTTTGGCAGTTGGTGTGGAAGTCTAGCCTTAGTGCCTGGTCAGTCGGGCTAGCCTACCAACCAAGGCGCTAGACCGGGGGATATCTAACAGAAGGTCCAAAAATGTATAGGTGCGTGGAGGATAAGGTGTGGGCACATGGACATACATGCGGTCGAGGGAATAATTTTGGGGTCTAAAGCTAGGGGCCAACGCATCAGCCTTAACGCTTGGTGACATGGCAATGCCACCTAACCAAGAGCCTGAGAGATAAGGGGTTGTGCCCGATTTTATTTCAATAGTGTTTTTTTAAACTATCCTCTAAGATTTTTATGGATTTTGAGCCAATTTTGGGAGATTCAGCCCATTTTTGGAGGATCTTGGGCCTTTTGTGAGGCTAGATCTTGGGGATAAGTTGGGAGGTTGTTTCCAACTTCAAGCCTATATAAACCAGAGGTTATTGAAGCCATGGAGTAAGTTCAGATCAGAGAAATGCTGATGAATTGTGGGGGAAAATCTATTTTTATGCAAGGAATATATTGAGGAGTGCATCTTTGCGGGCCATTTCTGGGAGTTTCGTTCATCCATTTTCAGTGGCGTCAGTTTTGATGGGTTCTTGAGATCTAGTAGAACACAACTAGCTCATTTTTGTAATCCATTGACACTTTTATGATGTACATTTGAAACTTCAAACATAAATAATAAAATCCTCACCCACTGAGACAAAGGCTCGGAGATGTAGGTGAGATTGTCGAACTCCGTTACCACTTTGGTTTTTATGGTTTTTTTTTCTTCATGCTTATTTCTAGATCTATGTATTGCTTTATGGCTGCCATGTTTCATCTATAATTCTTCCTCTTTCATTAATTTCCTAAATGGCAATTTAACTCATGCCTTAAAACTCAACCATTGTTGTTAAAAGATCTTTTCGGATCAAGTGGTATCAGAGGTAGTCGATGGTTGGTTTTTGAGTTTGCATGTTTACCAGGGAAAAGCTCATCTCAAGTGTGAAAATGGTAACTAAAGAGGGAATTTTTCAAGATAATAAGGATATTTGAAAAACTCTCTTTTCCATGGCAGAGATGGTGAAAGTGTTGTATGAAAATTACTTGGAACGAAAGAGATCGGTTCAAGAGAAATATTCAAAGAACAACAAAAGAGAAGAAGAATTGAATGAATTTCCTTCTACATCAAATTATGAAATCATCTATGAGGTATGCAGTAGAAGTCATTCATCAATTTTGCATTGTTCCCATCAAGTTGGTTCTTTTGGTGCATTTGAAAAACATACCAGACGTATAGGTTTGAAATTGATAACCAAGATGGGTTATGAAGGAAAGGGCCTTGGAAATAAGGGCCAAGGTATCATTAATCCCATGGAGGTTGTGGAAAGACCTCGTTATTTAGGATTGGGATATGGTGAAGTGGAGATTGGAGAATGCTCCAAAACCTTGGAAGCAAGTGATGCTTCAAATGACCAGCTTAAGTCATTGCGGGAATGATTCACGAAAGGTGATGATGAATCACTCCATGATGGTGATAGTGAATGCAATTAAAATCCAAAGAAAATTGAAGATAAGAAAGACAGATATAATGGTCATGGTTGTTCCAATTCTCTTTTTTATTATAAAAAGCATAATCATGTAATCCAAAACTTGTGGAATATGTAGCCTTGTACTTTTTCTCATGCGCCTAAGAATTGTGTGGCCAAGTGTTGGAAGAGACAATCTTTGTACAAGAATTTTATGTCAACCAAGAAGGAGACACAACATAAATACTCAACTCCATAATGAAAGAAAGAGAAGGAAAAACAAGTATGGATGCCAAAAAACCACTGCCCTTATTGCAACAAGGGTGGACATCAAAAGGCTAATTGTTGGAAGCTTAATTTAGAGCTTCGTCCAAAGAAATAAAAAAGGACTGTGCATGTACTCACAAAGGAAGAGGCATTACCAACGAAGCACAAGGAACAACATGAAGGAAAGAAAACAATCACTTGGTTTTTCCAGAAGTGGATGTCACATCTTCATTGTATTTTGCTTCCATTAATGTAATCACACATGTTGAAATGATGACCTGTTATAACATCATTTTGAACAACATAGTGTTTTGTTTTATCCTTATGAGTATGTAATCATTAAGGTCCATTTTTTAAACTTTTGGAGGACCAAAAGGTCTTTAGTGGGGAGGTGTGATCCAGAATTGGATCCCAGAGCCAAAATGGGTTCATGAAGGCCTAAAAATCAAAGTGCTCAAAATCACTTAAAAACATACATGTATGTAGGCCTCATTGATATGAACCCAATGCAACTTGAATGGGCTCAAACAGACATTGTAAGCAAAATATATCGCGATCTGTTCGTTTCGTCAAATAGGAAAAAAACAATGTTGATTGTACAATCCCTACAGTGACATGGCAGGTACAATGGATGTTGATGTGGCATGTACAGTGGATGTTGACTGGGAAGACATGTAAGATAGCAAGTGGTCGAATCATGTGTTGACACATGGCATTTCATGGGAAACTGTTATGGTGCCACGTGGCCCAGTCATGGGCTGCCACGTGGCACCCCTCCATTGGTTCAATTGTTTAGCAAAAGTTTGGAGTCCACCTGGGTTGAACCCATGACCTTGGATCTGAGTGACGAAAGACTTGGCAGGGTCAGGCTACCATCCCACCCATAGTACTTCTTGTAAACCATAGTTTAAAAGTATTATTTAAACTAAAACATGGTGTAATCCAGGTGGAAAAAGGGTTGGGGCGTAGCCCTAGCCCCGACACATTCCCATATGTCCTTACCATATACCTTGGCAAGGATTCATTTGGTGTAGGCTTGGTCCAGAGTTAAGACCGATGCAAACGTTACCACATGACCATATAGCATATGACCTATTCCTTTGACAGTTGGCGCCGAAGTCTAGACTTAGCACCCGGTAGGCTGGGCTAGCCCACCGACCAAGGTGCTAGACGCGGGGCTAGGAACTAGGAGGGATACAAATGTATAGGCGCGTGGAGGATAAGGTGTGGGAACATGGCCATACATGCGACCTAGGGTAGGATTTTGGGGTCTAAACACCAGGGGCCAGTGTGCCAGCCTTAGCGCTTGGCCACATGACCAGGAACCCAGGAGATAAGGGGTTGCGCCCGATTTTATGCCAATAGTGGGTTTTTAAACTATGATATAAGATTTTTATGGAATTTGAACCAATTTTGGCATATTTAGCCCATTTTTGGAGGATCTTAGGCCTTTTTTGAGGTCAGATATTGGGGAGAAGTTGGGAGGTTGTTTCCAACTTCAAGCCTATGTAAACTAGAGGTTCTTGAAGCCATGGAGGAATTTCAGATTTATGTACTAGTAATAATGACTCTTCTATCTCTTTAGATTGTACAAGAGTGGATACATCATTGTAGAAGCATAGACTTGGAAACGTGAGTGATAAGGGGATGCAGAGAATTCACAAAATAAAATTGTTGCCAGATCTTATACAAATTGATTTGGATTTATGTGAGCATTGTGTTTATGGAAAAAAAAGAGTAAGATTTCTCAGAGTCGAAAAAGAAAAGAAGAGTGAAAGATTAGATATTGTGCATAAAGATGTATGGGGACCAATTAACGTATCATCTCTGTGTGGCTCTCATTATTATGTTACTTTTATTGATGATGCAACTAGAAAAACATCAATTTATTGCATTCGACAAAATTCTCATGTTTTTTATACTTTTAAGAAATGGAAAGATTTAGTTTAGAATAAGACAGGAAAAAGGTTGAAGCGTGTTAGATCAAACAATGGAGGTGAATATTGCAGCAAGGAGTTTGATGATTACTACTCATACCATGGGATTCGTAGAGAGAAAACAGTTCCAAGAACACCACAAGAAAATGGTGTGTCCGAAAGGATGAACAAGACAATCATGGAGCATGAAAGGAGTATGATATTTCATGTTGGGTTTCCCTTACAGTTCTGGGAAGATGTTGTAGATATTGTTTTTAATTAATAAATAAAGGACCTTCAATCTCTTTGGATGGTAGAATTCCATAGGAGGCATGGACAGGTAAAAAGGTAAACTATTCTTTTTTGAAGGCTTTCGGTTGTGAAGCATTTTTGCATATTGATAAAGAAAATATAACAAAGCTTGAGGAAAAATCCAATAAGTGTACCTTTATTGGATATGGTGTTAATGATTTTGGTTATCTCTTATGGTATTATGAAAATCACAAAATCATTAGGAGAAGAGATGTCATATTCAATGAGAAGGTCATGTACAAAGATAAATTGTAAGGAAAGAAGCAGAGAAAAGAAGAAACAAAATACATAGTGCTTGATGAGATCATTGGAAAAGAAATTGCAAAGGTATCAGAAAATCAAAATGTATAACAATAGGAGAAAAAGGTACCTCAAACTCCTTCAAGTGTTGTTACAATATCTACCAGGTTAAGTAGACCCTCTAAATGATACTCTCCTTCATTTTATTACTTATTGCTAACTGATTCTGGTGAACGAAAAAGTTACGAAGAGGAAATGCAGGTAGAAACTAAAAAGAAGTCGGAGCAAGGAATGAAAGAGGAAATGGACACCTTGGTAAATAACTAGGCTTGAGACTTGGTTCAGTTTCCTGCAGGAAAAAGAGCATTATAGAATAAATAGGTTTACAGGTTTAAGAAAGAAGATGGAGGAAAAAATAGGTACAATGATAGACTTGTTGTAAAGGGGTTTGCACAAAATAAAGGTATAGATTTTGATGAAATAATTTCTCTTGATGTTAAGATGACTTCAATTAGGACTATTTTAAGTCTTGTGGTAGTAGAAGATATGCATATTGAACAATTAGATGTAAAAACAATTTTTCTCCATAGGGGATTTGGAGAAAGAGATTTATATGAAGTAGCCATAGGGATATGAGGTCAAAGGAAAGGAGAATTTGGTATGCAGGTTGAAAAAGAGCTTGTGTATCCTAAATCAATCTCCAAGGAAGTGGTTTTTTAAGTTTGACAGGTTTATAACAGAACAAGGTTATAGTAGATGTAATTATGATCACTGTGTTTATTTTAAAAGGATAGAAAATGAAAGATATATTATTTTTCTATTTTTTGTAGATGACATGCTTATTGGAGGGTCTAATATGAAGGATATAAATGTGATCAAAAATAAATTGTCTAATTCATTTTCTATGAAGGGTTTGGGTGCTGCAAAGAAAATCCTTGGTATGAGAATAACAAGAGACAAGAAAAATTGGAAATTGATATTGTCTCAGGGTGAGTACATAAAGAAGGTATTGGAGAGGTTTAGAATGAAGAATGTAAAACCAGTTAGTAAACCTTTAGCCAGCCATTGAAAATTAACTAAGGAAATGTCTCCCAAGACATAGGAAGAGATAGAATACATGTCCAAGGTATCTTATTCATCATCAGTTGGCTGCCTGATGTATGCGATGGTTTTCACAAGACTAGATATTGCGCATGCATTGGGAGTTGTGAGCATGTATATGAAAAATATAGGTAAAGAACATTGGGAGGAAGTAAAGTGGATTCTTAGGTATTTGAGAGGTATTGGTACTCATGCATTATGTTTTGGAGGTTAAGACACTTTTCTACAGGGATATGTTGATTCAAATATGGCAGGTTATAAAGATAGTAGGAGTGCTAGGTATCTAGAGAAGTAGTGGGGGGGGGCGGAGGGCCAATAGTGATAATAGTGGAGGCCATTCAATGTAAGGTGGACTAGGTCCACTATAATATTAAATAAGTCCTACTATGGTAGTTAGATATAATTAATGTAAGAGGGCTTCTTAGAAGGTTCCACTTTTAAAAGGTGCCTCTTCTAGAATGATCTTAGGTAGTTGGTAGCACTATATAAAGGAGTTCAAGAAATGTAATGAGATAGAAGATAATTATTGTATTTGGAGTGGTATCTCAATAGGAGGAATCCCCCTCGAAGAGAAAAGTGAAAAGGAGAAGATCCCTTCCATAATAGGATCCATTGTATGGTGTTTCCATACCTCAAGGGTTTTGGTTATTTCTTGTGTTTAGTGTTTGGTGAATGGTTTGGTTTATTCATGGTTATTTCTGAAGTATATTTGCAGATCTATTCAGGTACTACTTAATAATTCTAGGTCCAATATAATATTAAATAAGGCCTACTATGGCAATTAGATATAACAAATGTAAGAGGAATTCTTATAAGTTTCCACTTCTAGAAGGTTCCACCTTACATTGAGTGGCCTCCACTATTATCACTATTGGCCCTCCAAGGCCCCCACTACCTCTCTAGATACCTAACATGGTGCTATCCCCAAATCTCCCCCTAGAACCCACTAACGAAAATAATCGGGGGGGAATCCCCCCCACACCCCCCCTCAAGAAATGAGATCCAAGCATGGATAAAAAAATTCATTGAATCGGGAAGATAATCAGCCTCCACAACCAACAATATCCCACTTGGAGAATGTTTGCAACAACTCCAGTGTTGTTATACCTATTGGAATATGATCCACCTTGGACCTGGAAATTTTTTCATCTTCACCTTCATGCTTGAAGGATAATTGAAACTGAGAAGGAACTCAGTTTCTTCCTGGTTACTACCCTTGTTAACATGTTTGCATGATTATGGCTAGTATGTATCGTTTCCAACTTCAAATGTCCATCTTCCAAGATGGATCATATGAAATTGTAACTGAGCTTTATATGTTTAATATTATAATGGAAGGATGATTTCTTTACAAGATGAATGAAACTCTCATTATCACATTAAAACCTGTTATTCTCCTTCTTCTTTCCCAATTCATTCATAAACCTTTGTAACCAGATAATCTCTTTACTAGCCTCTATAGCAACAACATACTTTGCTTCCATTTTTGAAAGTGAAACAAACTTTTGGAGTCTCGAAATCCAACTTACTGTTATTCCACCTACATTAAAAACATACCATATCATGCTCCTCCTTGTTAAGTACCAAAGACCTAAATACAAAATACTAGAATAGTACCAAATATATATGAATACAATCACCACACAAGATCTATGGAACAATATAGAAAACCACCACTTTATTATATCAAAACCCTCGAGGTAGGGAAACACCATACAATGGATCCTATTATGGAAGAGATCCTCTCATGTTCACTTGCCTCTTTGAGGGGGAATCCTCCCATTGAGATACCACTCCAAATATAATAATTCTCTTCTATCTCATTACATTGCTTGAACTCCTTTATATAGTGCTACCAACCACCTAATAACATTATAGAGGTGGAACCTTATAGAAGTAGAATCTTCTAAGAAGTTCTCTTACATTTATTATATCTAACTACCATAGTAGGCCTTATTTAATTATAGTGGACCTAGTCCACATTACATTGAATTTCCTCCACTATTATCACTATTGGCCCTTCAGGCCCCCCACTATTTCTCTAGATACCTAGCATCCCATCCCCCTTATGAAAGCATTGTCCTCAATGCTTTTTATAAGGGTGTACAAACATATACCAGGGTCCCATCGATAAGTGTGGACCATAGTGTTGAAGTAGACTAGATAACTAGGGGCGCATGTAGAAATGAAAACCACCACGTTGAAGTAGTCCAACCACCATTGTAAACTAGGGTCCCATGTGCAAGTGCTCATGTGAACTCCATGCGAAAGATATCTGAACTCAAGAACCAACTAAAAATGATGCTCGAAAGAGCTACATTGATCATGGGGATCCAAATATTTAGATCCCTCCATATATAAAAAATCAAAAACAAGTATTCATAGAAGGCTCTGGATTACTCTCCATAATGTGCTCTACATAAGGTACAGTGGAGTCATCAAATAAAATATGAAAGTAGTTATCATCCCATATATTACAATTGTCCATATACCAATCCTTAAAATATTCATTGTAATCATACCAAGCATATATTTCTTGAGTATATTTTGATTTGATTTCAATGTACATGAGATTCCTAATATATCTCTCATGTGTTGCAAGTTTGATCTCTTCAATATCTTCCATATCGTGTTGAAATTTTCTGTTGGAGGCTTCTAGTTTGTGTTGTAGGGTCATGAGGGATTATAAGTGAATATACATGAGAAACACCACATATAAGATACCAAAATAAATCTTTCAAAATCCTTTATCCAATGGAACTAATATGTTATAAATATGATTACCATGTGAAAAGATATGAACTCTACAATTCTGCCACCATCATAAACCCCCCCAAAATGGTTGATTTTAAATTAGCGATACCTTCACTTACAGAGCTTCGATTTGGGTGATTTTTTTTTTGAAATCAAATATTTTGGAAACATAAACTTAGATATGTAATTTGGTTTAGAAAATTCGGCCTTTAGATGCTATATAAATCAAAAAATTGTGTCGTCGTCTGCGGAAAAAACCCTAAAAAATTACAGATTTTACAATGTCGATATCTTGAAATCCCATACTCTGTTTTGAACGATTTATTTTTTTATATGGGTTTTTTTATGAGAGGAACTCAGATATACAATTCGTTTCTGCAAAATTTTCACAAAAATATACAAATAATAATAATAATAATAATTTCCCACACTTCTTGCCAAGGAAAGTGCTATGATACCAATTGTTAAGTACCAAAGACCTGAATACGAAATACCACAATAGTACCAGATATATCTGAATAAAATCACCACACAAGATATATGCAACAATATAGAAAACCACCACTTTATTATATCAAAGCCCTTGAGGTAGGGAAACACCATACAATGGATCCTATTATGGAAGGGATCCTGTCTTGTTCACTTTCCTCTTCGAGGGGGCATCCTCCTACTGAGCTACCGCTCCAAATACAATAATTCTATTCTATCTCATTACATTTCTTTCAATCCTTTATATAGTTCTACCAACCACCTAAGAACATTCTACAGGTTGAACCTTCTAGAAGTGGAACCTTCTAAGAAGTCCTCTTACATTTATTATATCTAACTACCATAGTATGCCTTATTTAATATTATAGTGGACCTAGTCCACCTTACATTGAATGGCCTCCACTATTATCACTATTGGCCCTCTGTGCCCCCCACTACCTCTATATATACCTAATACGCCCCTGAAGTGAAATTTGGGAAACTTTTCCTTGTAAAATATTGTAATTTTGTAGTCAATCTGGACTGTTCATTATATGGTCATAGATGTGATAGTAGAATTTATGTTAGGGTTTTTTTCCATTGAAGACAACCCTCTTTTCATGAGGGAGTTGTATTGCGACCATGTATGTGTGTGAATATTATATTATGATAGAGGAGATTGTGAGAAAAATACGAGGAAGTTACAGTGGGTGTGTTATAGGTTGTATCCCTTCATTTTGTTGGACAATAATAAAGGAAGGACCTAGAAATTTCTCTGGTGGATGTAGCTCACACTAGGTGAACCATGTATATCTATGTCTTTATTGTATTATGTATCTTATGTGTTTTATTTCCTCATTTTTTTTTTATTGCTCGACGTAGCCCACACTGGGTGAACCACATATATCTATGTCCTTATTGTATTATGTATCTTCTATTTTTTATTTCCACATTTTTATTTATTTTTATTGCTTCGTGATCCTTTTTTTCTAACAGAACCTTCCTTGAGATCCCCCTTGTTGAAAATATTATGCTTCAGAAAGGGTCGATTGACCCTTCCATGGGATCCTCCAAAATTCTTATACTATGCAGGAGCAAGGGTCATTTGAAACTTCTGTAAGATGTTCCTCTATAATAGTATTATTTTGGGGGTATATATAGTCAATCCTTCATGTGATTTCCCACAAAAAAAATATTATGATTGAGGAAGGCTTGGCCAACTCATCTATAAGATCCCAATTGTTGAAAATATTATTCTTAATAAATGGTCAAATCACTCTTCCTTGACATCCTCCATGACATCTATAATATTCTCAAGGAAGGTTCATATGATCCTTCCCCTAGATCTACCTCGAGTATAATATTATGTTGGAGGAAGGGTAAATTAATCTTTCCCAATGATCCACCATAATGAAAATACTATTCTTGAAGAAGGGTCACACAACCCTTCATTGAGATCCCCCTTGATATCATTACTATGTTTTAGAAAGGGTAAATTGACTCTTCTCTAGGATACTTCATGAAACTAGTACTATCCATGAGGAAGAGTCAATTGAATCATCCCTAACACCTCCATTGATGAGAATTGTATGCTTGAGGAAGGGTCAATTGACCCTTCCCCATACTCTCTGAATATGAGAAAACTATGTTAAGGAAGGGTCAACTAGTTTTTCCTTAGATGATCTGGATTTTATGAGAAGAATGAAATTAATATATATTATTATTATGCTTAACACAAAATAATAGAGATACATTAAAATTGACTTCTATTCAATAAGGAAATATGTTGAAACTGTAAAATGCAACGGGAAACAAGCTTGTTGGAATGTTGGCGGCTTATCTCTGAAACAAGATGTGATGGTTGCACTCATTCGCAAGAAGATGATTAAAATGAGGCTCTGAAATCCTTTTTAAAATAAACATGAATGCCAAAATCCTAGACATCCAAAAACCTAAATCGAGGAGATGAAGCGCCAAAAGTCATGTGGGTCTCGTTGGGGTAAGCTAGTACATCAACTTATCGAGGTCGTAACTTTTGCATATGATCTTTGTTTTAGACGCACAATATCCCATTGGAAAGGTCTGTTTAAGGAATACACATGTTGTCGTCAGAATTCAACTTTGTGCATAGTTTGACTTTGGCGAGCCCTAAAAACATTTTTTACGGCCTCAAAACGATCCCAGAAGTCGGGTACCCAAAAACTAGGAAAAAACTACGAAAATGAATCATTTGAAATTGGTGGGAGGCCAACGAAATCCATCTGGATCAATCCTCCCCCTTAGGAAGAAATGGTCTCCATTGCGTTGATTTCCCCCATCATATGAGGAAATTTCTACTGGATTTGGCCCTGGGTGAGCCACTGGCCTTGGTGCAGAAGCTTCCCTTCCTTGAAAACTCGATAAAGTTGGATCCTTTGATGTCGAGTGCCCTTGACCTGTGTGTCCACAATATGATCATTGGTTGCCTATTTCATGCACTCAGAGTTGATCTCTATTGGTTTCAATTGTTATTCTATCTCTGAGGTGTCCAATAATGGTGGGAAATATGGTTGAAGGAGAGCCATGTTGAACACTGGGTGTAGGCTAAGGAAAGGGGGAATGTTGATCTCAAAATCATTGTCAGCCACAACATTGTTGATGGTGTAAGGTCGATAACGGAGTGGGAGAAGCTTCTAATGGGGCCTTGTGAGACGTTCTTTCTACAATTGCAACCAAAATTTCTCTCCCACCTGAAACTTATGTGGCACCTAGTGTTGATCACACGCTGCTTGTACTTGGGATTGGAATTTTGTAAAATATCCTAAAATTGTTGGTGTATGTGTTGGATCCTCTCAACGAACCAAGTGGATTTTTCAGTGTCAGTTGGAGTAGGGGATAAGTCGGTCGAGGTGGCGGAAAGGGGTAGTGCAACATCTATGGGCCTTTGGAGTCCCAACCCCACCTGAAAGGGGATGTGGTCGATTGAGCTTTGTAGGGATCAATTGTAGCTATGAAAAATATAGGAAATACTCTCATCCCATGTGCATGGGTTCTTGTAATTGGACATGCAAAGGATATGCATGATCATTCGATTGACGACCTTAGTTTGGACATTTGTCTGGCGGTGGAAAGAAAGGGATTTGGTGAGCTTGGTGTCTAAAAGTGACCAGAGGATCGACCATAATGTGTTGAGGAACTGACTGTACCAATCCAAGACAATGGTATGTGGGATTAAAAAATGTAACCATATTCGTTCAAATAATATCTTTGAAGTGGCCTCTATTGTGATGATCTTCTTGTGGGCAACCAGAATCACCATCTTGGAAAAGCGATCAACAACCACAAAAACACAGTCATTTCCCCTCTTAGTGGAAGGAAGGCCCAAGATGTAGTCCATTGAGATGGATTCTCATGGCATGTCAGGAGAAGGAAGAGGGGTGTACAAGCCCTGTTTCTTAGTGGTCAGTTTGGAAATAGCATAGGTAGTGTAGGATCTGATATACTTGCCCGCATCCAGTCGAAGTTTCGGCCAGTAGAAATGTTTTTGTAGTACTACCACTGTATTTTCGATGACGAAGTGTCCTACCACCTAACAATAGTGGGATTCAAAAATAATCTTTGCTTGCTTGCTTGATGGAAGGTATAGATGTCCCAGATGGCACAACATCCCTTCCTGAAGATGCAAATTAGTGACGATTGAGTTTGCACCCAACATTTGGTAGGTGGTCGCGAAGTCAGGGTCTGTCTCATAGAGGTGGGGCCATATGAAGGTCTCGTGGACGCAATATTATAGAACCATGGTGATTTCCATGAGTGGAGGTCGATTGAGGCAATGGTTGGTACTTCCTATTTATACTTGATGTTGAGGTGGAACTGCTGCAAGTATGTCGACCATTTCTGATGGCGGTCATTCTAAAATTTTCCTTATGTCTGCATCAAATGTAGTGGCTTATGATTAGTGTGGATGATTGTCTCCTTCCCAAGAATGTAATGTCATTGATTCAGGGAATTGGGTATTAGTTCCTAACTGTGATTTTATTTAGGGCCCGATAATCAATGCAGAGTTTCTAGGTCTTGTCTTTCTTCTGCACCAACACGATTGGACTCCCATAAGGTGATGAGATGGGGTGTATGTGCCCCTTGTGGACCAATTCTTGGATCTACCACTTGATCTCCTCATTCTATAATAGAGAGCGGCGATAGATTGGCCCATTGGGTGGTGGTGTTTCGGGGGCCACATCGATGGGATTCTTGACCTGACAGTCTAGAGGCTCCCTGATAGGTGAGGAGAATATATTTAAGTATTCTTCCATGAACTTATCCACTTTCTTATGTTGTGTGGAGAGGTTAGTCGTGAAGGTCTTGGATGTGGCTGCGATCTTTCTCTCACTCTAAGAGATAATCACGAAGAAGACAAACTTCTCATTCAAGGAGATGAACTTCCTACATTTCTTTCTAGAGATCAAGGAAATAACACTAGGTGGGACTTCCTTGGGTATCATGTACAATTTTCTGTTCAAAGTAATAATAACACTGTGAGGCCTAGACTCATATACAACATGACAGTTCCATAAATAAGGTTGGCCCAAAAGAAAATTAAAAACTTCGAGAGGAGCAACATCAAACAATACCTTGTCTTTAAAGGGACTGATGTCATACGATAGGCGGAACTGTTGACTTATGCGAAGATCGCTTCCTTGGTAGAGCCATCCAATGGTGTAGGGTTGTGGGTGAGGCATTGTCAATAGGGATAGTTACTTGATGATCTTGGTTGAGATGACATTCTTCTGGCTACCACTATCAATGATGAAGTGCAGCGGGGTTCCTTTCACCCACATCTATGAATGAAAAAGGCACTCACCTTTCTCTGTCTCGTCTGGTTCACCATGTTGGAGCTTAATGGTAGCAATGGTAGCACTGGGTTCCGCATCAATGATATATATCCCCATTTCTAGTACTGACTTAGATTCAAAACCTACATATGATTCAGAGGCTCTCACCTCAGCCACAAATGACTTCTTTGAGATGCAATCAATAGTGTTATTCCAAGGGCTCTTATGGAAGTCTCACCACTTCCCGATATCTTTCTTTGTCTTTCTAGTGTTCTTCTTTGTTTGTGGCTTGTATTGGTTGTCCTGAGGTTCTCCATATATTCTCTTTCCTTTCTTCTGCAGTTTGGGGCTGCCCTTTCCTTGATTTTTCTATGATTGGTTCCCAAGGCCAATTTGTCGTGTCTTTTGTTTAAGCTTCTGCTTGATTTTGATGGCATAACGATAGTCCACACCCAAGGATGAGATATCCAGAAAATCCATTTCATCCTATTGTATCCCTTCATTTTGTTGGACAATAATAAAGGAAGGACCTAGAAATTTCTCTGGTGGATGTAGCTCACACTGGGTGAACCATGTATATCTATTTCTTTATTGTATTATGTATCTTATGTGTTTTATTTCTGCTTTTTTTTTATTTTATTGCTCGATGTAGCCCACACTGGGTGATACACGTATATCTATGTCCTTATTGTATTATGTATATTTTGTTTTTTATTTATTTTTATTGCTTCGTGATCCTTTTTTTCTAATAGAACCTTCCTTGAGATCCCCCTTGATGAAAATATTATGCTTCAGAAAGGGTCGATTGACCCTTCCATGGGATTCGCCACAATTCTTATACTATGCAGGAGAAAGGGTCATTTGAAACTTCTATAAGATATTCCTCTATAAGAGTATTATTTTGGGGGTATATATAGTCAATCCTTCATGTGATTTCCCACAAAAAAAATATTATGGTTGAGGAAGGCTTGGCCAACTCGTCTATAAAATCCCAATTAATGAAAATATTATTCGTAATAAATGTTTAATTCACCCTTTCTTGACATTCTCCATGACATCTATAATATTATCAAGGAAGGTTCATATGACCCTTCCCTTAGATCTACCTCGAGTATAATATTATGTTGGAGGAAGGGTAAATTAATCATTCCCGATGATCCACCATAATGAAAATACTATTCTTGAAGAAGGGTCACACAACCCTTCATTGAGATCCCCTTTGATATCATTACTATGTTTTAGAAAGGGTAAATTGACCCTTGTCTAGGATACTTCATGAAACTAGTACTGTCCATGAGGAAGGGTGAATTGAATCATCCCTAAGACCTCCCTTGATGAGAATTGTATTCTTGAGGAAGGGTCAATTGACCCTTCCCCATACTCTCTGAATATGAGAAAACTATGTTAAGGAAGGGTCAACTCATTTTTCCTTAGATGATCTGGATTTTATGAGAAGAATGAAATGAATATATATTATTGTTATGCTTAACAAAAAATAATAGAGATACATTAAAATTGACTTCTATTCAATAAGGAAATGTGCTGAAACTGTAAAATGCAATGGGAAACAAGCTTGTTGGAATGGTATCGGCTTATCTCTGAAACAAGATGTGATGGTTGCACTCATTCGCAAGAAGATGATTAAAATGAGGCTCTGAAATCCTTTTTAAAATAAACATGAATGCCAAAATCCTAGACATCCAAAAACCTAAACCTAGGAGATGAAGCGCCAAAAGTCATGTGGTCCCTGTTGGGGTAAGCTAGTACATCAACTTCTCGGGGTCCTAACTTTTGCATACGATCTTTGTTTTAGGTGCACAATATCCCATTGGAAAGGTCTATCTGAGGAATACACATGTTGTCATCAGAATTCAGGTTTGTGCATAGTCTAACTTTGGCGAGCCCTAAAAACATTTTTTAGGGCCTCAAAATGACCCCAGAAGTCGGGTACCCGAAAACTAGGAAAAAACTACCAAACTGGAAAACTACCAAAATGAACAATTTGAAATTGGTGGGAGGCCAACGAAATCCATCTGGATCAATCCTCCCCCTTAGGAAGAAATGGTCTCCATTGCGTTGATTTCCCCCATCATATGAGGAAATTTCTGTTGGATTTGGCCCTGGGTGAGCCATTTGCCTTGGTGCAGGAGCTTCCCTTCTTTGACAACTCGATAAAGTTGGATCCTTTAATGTCGAGTGCCCTTGACCTGTGTGTCCACAATATGATCACGGGCTGCCTATTTCATGCACTCAGAGTTGATCTCTATTGGGGTCAATTGTTATTCTATCTCTGAGGTGTCCAATAATGGTGGGAAATATGGTCGAAAGAGAGCCACGTTGAACACTGGGTGTAGGCCAAGGAAAGGGGGAATGTTGAGCTCAAAATCATTGTCACCCACAACCTTGTTGATGGTGTAAGGTCCATAATGGAGTGGGAGAAGCTTCTAATGGGGCCTTGTGAGGCGTTCTTTCTGTAAGTGCAACCAAAATTTCTCTCCCACCTGAAACTTATGTGGCACCTAGTGTTGATCATGTTGCTGCTTGTACTTGGGATTGGAATTTTGTAAAATATCCTAAACCCTTTGGTGTATGTGTTGGATCCCCTCAATGAACCGGGTGGATTTTTCAGCATCAGTTGGAGTAGGGGATAAGTCGGTCGCGGTGGCGGAAAGGGGTAGTGCAATATCTATGGGCCTTTGGAGTCCCAATCCCACTTAAAATGGGATGTGGTCGGTTGAGCTTTGTAGAGATCGATTGTAGCTATGAAAAATATAGGAAATATTCTCATCCCATGTGCATGGGTTCTTGTAATTGTACATGCAAAGGATATGCACAATCATCCGATTGACGACCTTAGTTTGGACATCTGTCTGGGGGTGGAAAGAAAGGGATTTGGTGAGCTTGGTGTCCAATAGTGACCAGAGGATCGACCAGAATGTGTTGAGAAACTGACTGTACCGATCCAAGACAATGGTATGTGGGATTACAAAATGTAACCATACTCGTTCAAATAATATCTTGGAAGTGGCCTCTATTGTCATGCTCTTCTTGCAGGCGACCAAAATCGCCATCTTGGAAAAGCAATCAACAACCACAAAAACACAGTCATTTCCCCTCTTAGTGGAAGGAAGGCCCAAGATGTAGTCCATTGAGATGGATTCCCATGGCCTGTCAAGAGAAGGAAGAGGGGTGTACAAGCCTTGTTTCTTAGTGGTCAGTTTGGAAATAACATAGGTAGTGTAGGACCTGATATACTTGCCCGCATCCAGTCGAAGTTTCGGCCAGTAGAAATGTTTCTATAGTAATACCACTGTCTTTTCGACGACGAAGTGTCCTACCACCTAAAAATAGTGGGATTCAAAAATAATCTTTTCTCACTCTCTTTATGGAAGGTAGAGATGTCCCATATGGCACAACATCCCTTCCCGAAGATGAAAATTAGTGACAACTGAGTTTGCACCCAACATTTGGTAGGTGGTTGCGAAGTCAGGGTCTATCTCATAGAGGTGGGGCCATCCGAAGGTCTTGTGGCCACAAGATTATAGCACCATGGTGATTTCCATGACTGGAAGTTGATTGAGGCAATCAACAACTTAGTTGGTACTTCCTATTTATACTTGATGTTGAGGTGGAACTGCTGCAAGTATGTGGACCATTTTTTATAGCGGTCATTCTACAATTTTCCTTATGTCTGCATCAAATGCAGTGGCTTATGATCAATGTGGATGATTGTCTCTTTCCCAAGAATGTAATGTCTCCACTAGAGATAGGATCCCACAATGGACTGCATTTATTTGTCATAAGTAGGGTACTTACAGACAAAATATGATAGTTTCTCACTATTATAGGACACGAGGTGGGCATGCTGAATGAGAACAATGCCCACAACACACTCTGAAGCATCTGTCTCGATCTCAAAGGGATGTTGCAGGTTTGGTAATGAAATTATTGGGGCTGAGCACAAGCGCTACTTCAAATCATCGAATTCTTGTTGTTGGGACAGGCCCCACACAAAGTTTTCCTTACCACCACCCCTGGTTACTTTGCTAAGGTCCCATGCAATATGGGAGAATCCCAACACAAACTTGTGATAGAAATTGGCAAGGCCTAAGAATCTTCGAAGCTCAGTGAGTGTGGTTGGGGATGGCCAGTCACGGATGACCTAGATCTTAGCTAGATCCCCATGTACACCATGATGATCAATGGTGTATCCTAGGTAATGGACCTTGTCCATGCCAAAGGATCATTTTTCCAAGTTGGCATATAGCTTGTGTTTCCTCAAGGTTTGCAAAAACTACTGAATATGATTCAAGTTTTCCACCCAAGTCTTGGTGTAGATGAGGATTTCATCCAAATACACCACCACAAAATTATTGGTGAAAGGTCACAGGATATCATCCATCACCCTCATGAAAGTTGTTGGAGCATTTGTCAAACCAAAGGGAATGACCAGCCATTCAAAAAGACCTTATTTTGACTTGAAGGTGGTCTTCCATACATCTGCCTATTCTATTGGGACTTAGTGGTATCCAGACTTCAGATCAATCTTACTGAAGTATTTGTCCCCCGTGAGTTGATCAAGGAGGTCGTCGATTCAGGGAATTGGGTATCAGTTCCTAACTGTGATTTTATTCAGGGCCCGATAATCAATGCAGAGTCACCATGTCTCGTCTTTCTTCTGCACCAACATGATTGGACTCCCATAAGGTGATGAGATGGGGTGTATGTGCCCCTTGTGGACCAATTCTTATATCTACCACTTGATATCCTCATTCTCTAATAAAGAGCAGTGATAGATTGGCCCATTGGGTAGTAGTGTGTCGGGGGTCATATCGATGGGATTCTTGACCTGACAGTGCGGAGGTTCCTCGATAGGTGAGGAGAATATATCTAAGTATTCTTCCATGAACTTATCCACTTTCTTCTGTTGTGTGGAGAGGTCAGTGATGGAGGTCCTGGATGTGGCTGCGATCTTTCTCTCACTCTGAGAGATAATCATGAAGAAGACAAACTTCTCATTCAAAGAGATGAACTTCCTACATTTCTTTCCAGAGATCAAGGAAATAACACTAGGTGGGACTTCCTTGGGTATCATGTACAATTTTCTGTTCAGAGTAATAATAACACTGTGAGGCCTAGACTCATATACAACATGACGGTTCCATAAATAAGGTTAGCCCAAAAGAACATTAAAAACTTTGAGAGGAGCAACATCAAACAATACCTCTTCTTTGAAGGGACTGATGTCATACGATAGGTGGAACTGTTGACTTATGCGAAGATCACTTCCTTGGTAGAGCCATCCAATGGTGTAGGGTTGCAGGTGAGGTGTTGTTAGTAGGGATAGCTACTTGATGACCTTGGTTGAGATGACATTCTTCTGGCTACCACTATCAATGATGAAGTGCATCGGGGTTCCTTTCACCCACATCTGTGAATGAAAAAGGTGCTCACCTGTCTTTGGCTCGTCTGGTTCACCATGGTGGAGCTTAATGGTAGCAATGGTAGCACTGGGTTCCGTGTCAACGATATATATCCCCATTTCTAGTACTAACTCAGAGTCAAAACCCACATATGATTCAGAGGCTCTCACCTTAGCCACAAATGACTTCTTTGAGACGCAATCAATAGTGTTATTCCAAGGGCTCTTATGGAAGTCTGACCACTTCCCGATATCTTTCTTTGTCTTTTTGGTGTCCTTCTTTGTTTGCGGCTTGTACTGGTTGTCTCAAGGTTGTCCATATTTTCTCTTTCCTTTCTTCTATGGTTTGGGGCTACCCTTTCCTTGCTTTTTCTGTGATTGGTTCCCAAGCCCAATTTGTCACGTCTTTTGTTTAAGCTCCTACTCGATTTTGACAGCATATCAATAGTCTGCACCCAAGGACGAGATATCCAGAAAATCCATTTCATCCTGGATGTATCTATGCATACCACTGTGATACTTGAGCACCAGATTTTGCTCAAAATATTTGATACCCAGCTTGGTGCACAAGGTATGGAAGATATTTGTGAAATTTGGCACTACTTGGTCTCTTTCCTTCTGCAATGTGGTCCATTTTGTATACAGGTCGTCATAGCTTCTGACAGCGTAGTATTATTCCTTAATAACATCCCTTAAGGACTCCCATATGACCGCGACTATAAATAATGAGGGTTCCTCTATTTCCTTTTTCTCACATAAGGTTTCCCACCAATATTTGAGATGGGGAACAACTTTGAGGAGTGAAAAAGTAATATTTTCTCTATTCAAAAAGTTATGGACAAAGAAATACCCTTCTAGTAGATTCAACCATTTGTCTACAGCATTTGCGTCTATCTAACCTTCAAATATAGGAATATCAATTTCGATTTGTACCTTGAAGGGGTCGACACCTCAACATCCCTTAAGGACTCCCATATGACCGCGACTATAAATAATGAGGGTTCCTCTATTTCCTTTTTCTCACATAAGGTTTCCCACCAATATTTGAGATGGGGAACAACTTTGAGGAGTGAAAAAGTAATATTTTCTCTATTCAAAAAGTTATGGACAAAGAAATACCCTTCTAGTAGATTCAACCATTTGTCTACAGCATTTGCGTCTATCTAACCTTCAAATATAGGAATATCAATTTCTATTTGTACCTTGAAGGGGTCGACACCTCTACTCGAGAAAGATGAGTCAGTTGTTGGTAGTCACCGAAGGATTTGGGAAAAACTATCCATCATCTCGTTCCTCTATTGCATGAGGGATTCCTCGAGAAATATTTTGAAAGGATATCTTGTACCGACATCTTTATTTTCTCTTGCCATGATAGGTCGCTTGGGCGTGTGAGAGCATTTTTCCTCAACAGAAACAAGCTCGAGACCCAATTATTTGTACCCTGACCTCGTCAGGGACATGCATTAAGAACGACAAGGAGAAGACCGCTCTGATACCATTGATCCAGATTTTATGAGAAGAACGTAATGAATATAGATTATTATTATTCTTAACACAAAATAACATATATATAGTAAAATTGACTTCTATTCAATAAGGAAATATGTTGAAAATGTAAAATGTAGCTGAAAACAAGCTTGTTGGAATGGTGGCGGCTTATCTCTAAGAAGAGATGTGACAACTACACTCAATCGAAAGAAGATGATTACAATGAGGCTCAGAAAGAATTTTTACAATAAACATGAATGCCAAAACCCTAGACATCCAAAAACCTAACCCTAGGAGATGAAGCACCAAAAGTCATGTGGGCCCCGTTGGGGTAAGCTAGTACATCAACTTCCCGGGATCATAACTTTTGCATACGATCTCTGTTTTAGGCGCACAATAGCCCATTGGAAAGGTCTATATGAGGACTGCACATGTTTTTGTCATAATTTGAATCTTTCCTTAGTTTGATTGTGGTGATCCCTAAAAACGTTATTTAGGGCCTCAAAACGGCCTTGGAAGTCAGGAACCTGAAAACTCGGAAAAAATACCAAACTAGAAAACTGCCAAAACGAACCAATTGGAATAGGTGGGAGGCCACCGACATCCATATGGATAATCATTTTTCCCATCAATGTGAATACTATGCTTCATAAAGAGTTGGTTGACCCTGCCTTAATATCCTCTATGATATCAATAATATGCTCAAGGAAGGACCACGTAACCCTTCCTATGGATATCCCTTTATGAGAATACTATGCTTGAAAAAGGGTTGGCCAAAAATTCCTTTTACTATGACATAATGAAAATACTATTCTCAAGGATGGGTTGATTGACCCTTCGTTAGCCCCCCCTAAATGCAAATACTATGCTTTAGAAAGAGTCAATTGACAATACCAACAATTCCTCTATGACACATGCATGAGGATTTCCTTCCACATTCTCCCCCACAAGCAAAAATACAGTGGTTGAGGAAGGTTTAGTTGATCCTTCCTTCTGATTCTCCTTAACATGGTTACTAAGATTAAAAAAGGGTTAGTGAATCCTTCTTGGGATCCTCCATAATGTGAATACTATGCTTGAGGAAGGGTTTATTAACCCTTCTGTTATCTATTCCCTCATGAGATATAATGGTTGTCAGACCCTTCCACATTCTCCCTCACAACCAAAATAATATGGTTTAGGAAGGGTTAGCTATTCCTTCCTTATGATTCCCCTCAACATGATTACTAATATTCAAAAAGGGTTAGTGAATCCTTCCTTGGGATCCTCCACAATATGAATACTATGCTTGAGGAAGCATTTTTTAAGCCTTCCATTCTTTCTCCTACGATGAGAACACTATGCTTAAAGAAGGGTTGGCTAACCCTTCCCCATGCTCCCCCATAATGAAAATACTATGCTCGAGGAATGGTTGGCTAACCCTTCCCAAGGCTCACTATTAATGTGAACAATATGCTTCAGAAAGGGTCATCCAACCCCTCTCTAGGATCTTTCTCAATAAATATACTATGCCCAAGGAAGGGTTGATCTACCCTTGTGTAGTATCACCATTGATGCTTATATTATGATTGAGGAAGGTAATATTACCCTTCCTTGGACTCCCCTCAATCGGAAAACTAATATAATGGAAGGGTCACTAGACCTTTCCCTAAGAGCCCACTCAATGAGAATAAAATCACCTGGACAATAAAATCTTCTTTGATATAGGTTTCCATAAATTTTATGAACCACCATTTTTGGTCATGACAATACTCTGAAATTGACCAACCTTAGAATGAGTGCCATTAAAACATAACAATTGATCGATGGATGGAAATTAGGAAAAAAAAACATAACTATAGAGTAGCCAAGAAAGATCTTTGTTTCCTCTACATATTTCATTAATGGATCTAGAGCAAGAGGTGTCATCGCATTCAATAGAAATATAATAGTCCATACAAGACTGCTAAAATTATATGGGTTTATTAGGATTCAACATTAGCAAGCATTGGCAAGAAAAACTTCATATAGAATAAAAGTCCACAAGCATCCCCAAATAAGTGACACCATATTAGCTCTCATAGTAACTGGAATAGCTTGGGTGAAAGTCCACAGGCATCCCCAAATAAGTGACACCGTATTAGCTCTCATAGACTGGAATAGGTGAAAAAGAAAACAGAAAACATAGTTTCCAACAATGTGAAATAATACATTCTTCATGAAATAAGGTGCTTGAACTAGTATTGTACTAAAGACGGTTCTATCTCAAACAATCTCAAATGAATAGTTTGGTTTTTTTATCAATCTCAATTGAATAGTTTGGTTTTTTTTATCGAGAAGGCTGATTTTAGTTAAATCTATCATTGAGGGCATTCCTACTTATTGGATGTCTTTAGTCTACATCCCAAAGGTAGCATTGGAAAAGATCTATAGAGTTAGTTTCAATTTCTTGTGTTTTGGGAGTACGGACAAAAAAAAAGAGATTAGTAACCCCAAAGAAAATGGTAATAAATTGCAACTTGGTTGGGGTTTAAAGAATGTTAATATTTTTCGCAAATATTTGGCAAAGAAAATAACTAAAAAAAATCTTTAAGAAGTGTCGTAGGAGAGTGAGTTTTTTTTTCGTGGACGAGTGAGAAGTTCGACGGTGAAAGTGGAAGTTTGCTACTGAATGAGTTCGTAGTGGAGAAAATCAAGTTAAAAATTTCAAGCAAAAGAAATAACTCAAATTCTATTTAACTTACATTGACTAAAAATAGGATTGATAAATAAGAACGATGACCAATGCTTGAATATTCAAAATACTTTAATTTGAAGAATCTTTATTCCATATTCTTATATTAATAAATACCATTTTCTCACACTTGGAAATTGAAGAATACACACATTTCTTCGTTGAGAGTGATAAACTTAGATCTTTGAACAGAAATTTAGTCTCTTAACTCTTTGTGGGTAAGAATTGGGATCAACTTGAATTTTTATCGTTTAATTGTTGTCATGTTTCATGACTGTATGGTGTTATTTGAAAACGTTTGGAAGTGGGATTTGATGTAGGAAGAACTTGATAGTTGAAGCATGATTAAAGGTTGGTTTTCAATATAATTTTATTATTTGATTAATAAATATTATATTTTAATACTTAACAATCATGTTTTTAAAAATAAATATGTTTATTATTAAATAAGTTTTTCTCACACTTAAAAATTATTAAATGAAAATTTGTTATTATTTATTTGGGTTTTATTTTAAAAGAATTTTAAGATTAACAAAGAATTAGAAAATGAAATCATGGCTAAAGTATGAGTATTCAAAAATTTGAATAATATTTATTCCAACTTTTGGAAAAATAAATATTTCCCTTTCTCACTTGGCATCTAAAATTCATAATCTTTTAACTAAAGGATGTACATACTCTTACTTCTATCATTGTAAATAAATTTAGTGGTATCTCACCTATTAGTAGATAAAATAAAAATGGATTTGATTTCTTCATTAGTCTTTGAAAATGTGAAGATTATAGTATTTGATTTATTATTGATTATCCATTAATTAATATATAAATATAAACATTTTTTTGTTTTCCAAATATTATATATAAACTAAATAAAATAATTATTTTTTTATAATTTTTTTATTTTTTTTAAATGTTATGGGCTAACAAGTTTTCTTTTGATGGAGTTTTTTCACAATGCAATTAGATAACCTAAGTTTTATGTTTGGGTAAAAAGTTATAATTCATTTTTAATGCTATAACATTTGTTTTTTCCCATTTGATTTATCGTTGACCATAAATTATCTTTAGTTTGATTACAAATATTTTCTTATTTTCCAAACTTTTACAAAGGCTAATATATTTAGTTATGAGATTACACATAGACTTTTATATTTAGTTGATATTTAATTGATATTTAAATGGAAATCTTGAACCTACAATTAAGGTAAACTATAAAGTATCACTTGTTTCCCATTATTTTATCTATCAAAGTATAGTGATTTATCATAAATCAAGAAAAATATACTAACTTTTTTACTTTATAATGGAAGTGGCTATTTTCTTTAAATATTTTCTTTATTTGGTCTACTTCTTTCTTTTAGTGTAAAATAAGTAATAAGTAAGGATAACAATCATTCCTCACAACCATCCAAGCTATACTCAATTGACAAGATGATACATATTTAACACCATGGTTCAAGTTAAAATAAATTAAGAAGGAAGTTCATATATATATTTATAAATGTTATGCTAATACACACACATATAGCATTGTTGAAAATTTCTAATGAACTAATCATTGATCTCTTTCTTCATTATTAATTTTTTAGTTTATTAATCATTTTCCTTTCATAAATTTCAATTCATCAAAATTGATTTTAGAAAATATCAAATAAATGCTCATAACTATATTGTAGATTATGTGAGAAATAGACACACACGCACATATATATATGAAAAAAATAACAATTACAAAATTCAAATAGAATAGAAAAAACTTAATAATTAGAAATCCTATACAAAATAGACTAACTCTTATGAATATTAATAAAATAAAATATAGATAGCTTAAATGAATATTGTATAAAAACAAAATAATGATACTTGAGTCAAATACCATCTTATTTTAGAATAGGAGGAAATAATTGTATGGTGGATATTTATATGCTATGAATAAAGTTACATTATCAAATTTATTGAGTCATCATCTGATCATGTCAAAGACTTAAAACATGAATAACAATCTGATAGATGGATGATTACTTGAGCTTATATTTTGATTTAAGCACATAAGTTCTTCATTATATAGCAATATATTAACCTTTGTAACTATTAAATTTATTAATTATGTGCGATGATCTTAGCTTTAGTGACCCAATAATATTAATTTGGTTTTGGTATTGGTATAAGTATATTCAAGATGTTGACATGCAATGTTGCAATTCAAACTTATGTGTGAATTCAAATCTATGTACCAAAAACTCTTTCGTAAGAGTATAGCCACCTTTGTAACACTTGTTTTTTATGATGTTGCATGAGTATCCACTTTTAAAAATAAATATTTGATTTTTTCTTACTTTTAACCTCTTATACAAAAACATATATGGATTGATCCAACCCTTATTTAAAAAAAAAAAAAAAATTTAAACAAAGATGGGACATGTGAGAAAGTTATGGTTTTGCTAAGGCATAGAATCTAGCTACTTACAGAGAAAAGTGGAGATCCATTCGGTTAGATATGCTTACCTTTTCTTGTCAGTTTAGCTAACTTAATAATCTAAGTGTGGTCTATTTCTGTAATTGCATACTCTATATCATTCGGTTTTATGCATTCACTGTATAATGGTTAAAAGATACACACGTTTAACATGGGATGTCTGCAATTAATGTAATGATGTCTTGTGCTCAGTACTACCACCTTCCATGTGAATCGATATTTCGTTGGAAAATAGCGAGTGTCCGTCCATCCCTCCTTGACTTTCTTGGCCTTGCAACCTTTTGTCAATTCAATCGATTGGGGTTGCGGTATTGCTAAAATCACAGAATAAGAATCAATAACGTGCTAACTTCTGGATAGTCGAGTTTGGTATTTGGGTGATATATCCTCATCACAGGTTCAAAATTGTGAGGGTTTATATTTACCTATATGTATTTTATCATGTTGTCATTATAATAATAATTAGTGAATAAATATAATTAATTCAATAATATTTTTATTTGTTTGTATAGTTATAGAATATAGCTATTGAATAAGATTGTTAGTTTTTAGTCTTCAAGGTATAGAATAGTAGGTGATGGAGTGTGTTGTTAAGATACTCTTTTTAAAATTGAGGGGACAAAAAATCCAACCATGTTAAAAGTTTTGTTTTAATAATTTAAAAGAATGTTAACCCAATTTTAACTTAAAATTTACTGAGAATAATTTTATATTCATTTGATTATAAATATTAGAAAATAATATTACACAAATAATTGAAATACAAAATTACAGTTTTAACAAAAATTGTATGACTAAATTTTGATCATAAAAAATCTGAAAAAATAAAAACAATAAATATAAATAATTATGATTAGTTCAATAAAATATTGTTAATTTTGTATACAAAAATCAAACAATTTTCCTATATAATCTTAATTTTATTATTAATTCCTTAAATCTGTAATTAGTAATCAGTTCAGAATGAAATATATGTGTTCATGTTTAGCTTTATATTTTTTCCTCTCCCTAATATAATGAAAGCTTGATATTTTTTTTAGACAAACTTTAACAATTTTTACTTTATCCAAAAAAAAATATTATTAATCAAAACTTTCATATTTCATAACTTTTTTATTCAAAATTAATGTTTAATTATACCAAGATGGTTTACGTAACCTTTTTTTATTCAAAATTAATGTTTAATTATACCAAGATGGTTTGGGGCTTCTCTAGGATCATAATAACATATGTTTGAGATCATTTCCTTAGTTATACTTACGAAAACTTTCCACTTGAAAGTTTATAATTTTTTTATTTCATTGGATATGGATATATCTAACACTTAATTTCTATAGTTTAAAAAAAAAATCATGATTTTTTTAATAAATTATTTATAATATAGCATATACTTTATTATTCATACCTAGTCTTATTTAATTTTCTAGTTTATTGTATAAAAAAATTTCATATCTCTTAAATTATATATATAGAGAGAGGTTCTAAACTTGTTTTATCTTGTGTGTTGTGTGTTGGGTATGGAGCAACTTGAACACATCTAGAAGTTATAGTAGTAATAGAAAAGAATGTTGCATTATTTTTTAAAATGCTTAAAAGATATATATTATTCAATAACTTCCAATACATATTTAATTATCTTATCCAATCAAATAACTTCAAATTTTTTTTATATTTAAAATTTTTCAATTAATTAATTTATTTTATTTCCATAAAATATAATAATATCTAAACAATTATTTAATAAATTTAATTTAGTTAAATTTTTTTTTAGTAAATTAAAGTGTAACTAATTTTTTCATTTCATTAAAAACCTAGTTAATATCATTTATAGAGAAATGATCATCTCACATTAAGACAATCTTAAGTTATAATATTTATACATTCAAGGTGCTTGCTTTAACATTATAGAGCGTATGAAAAGTATATAATTGTCTTCATTTATCTTTTTTAATGTATTATTAAATTAAAATTTAATACACAACTTTTTCTTTAAAAAAAATTGTAAATTGAAATTTAATTTAAAGAAAAAAAAATTATATTAATAAAAATAAAATAACATTTTAAAATTAATAATATTAAATAATTAAATATATTTTAAACTATAATTTTATCTATTTATAATTTGTTAAATTTTATAAATAATTTATTTATTTTTATAAATTAATTTATATTTATATTCATTATATTTATTATTAAGAGGCACAAGGTTTTGTTCTGGCTTAATGCTCTCATGAAATGTTTGATCACCCCATAATGGTGATTTAAGAAGGTGCATCACAATGAAAAAAAATTAAATACTGAAATATTAATAAATTTCTTCATATTATATTAATATATTTATAGATTAAACCAAAAAATAATATAATATTATTTTAGTTTAATAATTATTTAAAATAATACTAATTTTATATCAATTTATAATATATTTATAGATTAAACCCAAAAAATAATATAATATTATTTTTATTTAATAATTATTTAAAATAATATTGATTTTATATCAATTCATAATTATTTGAGATACAAATATCAACAACTTAGTAATATTGTATATTTTTTTATGATTTATTTAAATTATTATTATTATTTAATTTATAAAATATAGTTACATCATATTTAAAAATTTAAAAATGTAAAAATCCATAAATCATATAAAAATTAAACTTTAAAATTATATCAGAAATTAAATCAAATTTGAAACAAAATATAATAATCATCAATTTGTCTCTATAAATAATTTAGAAAAAAATATACAGTATGTATGTTGTAATGGTTTCAGTTTATATGTATTGGAAAGTTGCATTTGATTCAATTAAATAACTAGACAATCGCTTTTTTAGAAAAAAATAAATTATTATAACACATTGCATGACATAAATAAAAACATACTAAAACCCATAATAAAAAGTTAAAAGTTCAAAATTATGTTTGAAACAAAATTTTAACATTATATGCAACATTGATTTATGTAACATCCTGATTTGGCGCACTGAGTGAATTTATTCTTTGAGGACACTTGCTCGCAAGTGATCCTGATTATCATGATATTAAAACATTTGACTTTGATTATGATGCGTCATGGGTAGATGACATGTTGTTTTACTACATTGACATAGACAGGTGCTATTGACTCGGTTTTACTGAGTGTGTAGGGTTTTGGACCCTGAGGATGCAGACGCATCGAAGGAACCCCTTGGACTCTGGATCGAGTCAGGGAATGTGCTATTGGGTTTTGATTGATTTACTTTGATATTAATACATTTGATTAGATGGTATGATGTGGACATGTTCTGACATGATTTGTTGATGATGTAGGCTGACGATAGCTTGTCGACCAGACTCACATATGGAGTAAAGGGGCCACACACGACTACCAGAGAGGTTGAGGGAGAGGTGTGGTTAGCATCCCTACCACAGCCTACTAGCACTCCCGTCGTGGCTCGAACCGTAGGTTAACGATTACCTAGTTCGAGAGGACCCATGATGCCATGAGGGCCGACTGCGACAGTCACTCATAATGATTCTAAAGGGCGTGCAATAAGGCGAGGGCCTTATTCCTTAGAATCCCTTAGTCTCCCACAAGTTCACCTGGCGGAGTGTTGACTCCAAGGGTTATTGATGTCTACCAATCAGTCAAGAGGCGAGTGGCACCCTTGGAGCATGTAGTGCGTCCTGAAGGGCACGTCGCGCAAAGAAACAAAATAGGTGAGTGGCACCCTTGGAGCACATAGTGCATCCTGAAGGGCACGTCGCGTTGATAATGATAAAAGAATGAACCTAGATGGCCCTAAGACAATCAACACTTTAAGAAATTTTAAAACAACTCCCCTAATTAAATGTCACCCAGTTCAGAATCTAAGTCCTAAGTCTAAAAACTTCACTAGGGGTAAGATTTTGTCTACCCTTGAGAAAATATCTATATAAAATTATAATAATAAAATTTAAAATAAAAACCCCTTACGTAATAATTTGGTCTTCATAAATTTTGGGGTAAAATGAAGAGAGTAAGAAATTAAATAAAATCGGTGGATAAAAATATATATATAAAGAAGAAATTAATTATTTTTAACTTTTGATATTTTAAAAAGATGTTGAACTAATAATAAAAGGGAAAAGGGGTTAAATTTCAACTGTCGTTTTTAGCTCTAATAAAAAGGGGAAAGAGCGAAATTATAAAATTTAGGAAACTAGGGGATGGAGGTAACATAAAAAGGGAAAGAGGGGAACTTATGGTAAAAAGCGAGAGGCCAACTTAGTAAAGAATCTGCAATTAAGAACCTTCTAAATTGAACTAAATTAGCAACTTCATTTTTGGGAAAGTCTTTAAAACCTGTAAGGGAATCTAGGAACACCTAGGATTAAATTTAGGAGTAACTCTAGGTGGGTGAGGGAAATAAGACAATTTAATAAATTAAAGAAAATAATTATTGGAGGAATGTGGGGGATGAATGACACTTGTACGAAGGAGAAATTTTAGAAGATTTTTATTTAAAACTTCAATTAAATGAGATTTAGGGAAAGATGGGAAGTTCTAAAACTCTATAAAAGAGAGGAAGGAGGAGGAAGAAGGGGATCGACTCTTAGCGTAACTTTATGTTGCCAGATTAGTGACTTGACTAATTTACTTGTGGGAGTTAGGATTTCTTAGCTCGGAGAGGAGTGGTAGCTCGGCCTTGCGAGGTGAGCTGGGAGCTAGACGTACCATCTGGATAGTGTGTGGCCCCTTTGCGGCTCAGGGGGCTAAGGGGGAAGCAAAGTACCCCTAGCGTTGGCTGGGAGGTACCAGTGAGGTCTCGACAGTCGACGAGCGGGAGCAGCACGAAGCGCGAGGACGTCATTTGAAGCGGGAGATCAGGCAAAGGTACACTCTTGATTATTAGAGTAGAATGCATTAGGATTTATGAGTTAGATCTGCAGGTGTATTGGGTAGTCTGGATGGAAGAATATTTAACCTCATTCGGTGTGGGATCTCATTGGATTGAATGGTTTTTCTTTATTTACTTACTCCGGCGAAATTTTGTGTATTTATCTTGCTGTAGAAATTTTACTGTGTAATTTAAGTAAACTCTAGCCTTATATTTGTTATTGCATCTCCATCCCCAATTAGCAACTCTGCCCCTTTGTTTTCTGTCAATTTCATGCCTTGGTCAACAAATGAGGAAGATCATGCTTGTGGTTGAATCCCGTGGCTCTGAATTGCAGTCCAGTCCTCAAAACCCAAGACTGGGATTTTGTCTTGAGCTTAGGATGTGGTTTTGTCCATTATTGTTGATTCTTTCAAGGGGATAGATGGCCCTGCTATGCCCATTGTTTGAAGATTCAGATAGGGTTTTGGAGTTTTATTGGAACTGTGGCATGAGCGCTCGCATGCTCAAGTGGTGGACGCCAGCATTTAATGTGCAGACTGAGAGAATCGACCTAATCCCGACCTGGGTGGAATTGATGCGAGATCTAGACTACCAGAGTGTGTTGGTTAAGAAAATCTTTACCTCGGGGCATTATAGAAGGGTCAATCCCAGCGTTTTAACTCATTGGGTGTTTAACCTCTGTAAGTTGATTTTTACCACTCAGCGATTCATTTCTTGTGACCAACAGACTTGTATCTTCAATCCTGGAGTCACTGTGCCTTAATTCTACTCTGTCGTTTTCTTTTATCTTACTCAGGAATGACAATAAAGGCTTGACTTAAATGCATGAGATTTACTTGGTAGATGCCCCCTTTACATAGCGATAATGGTGGTCTTACACACAGCCCCACACAGTAGTTATACATAGCGATAATGGTGGTTGCACATGTTGGGTAGCGACAATGTTGGACGTGTTGTACATGGGTTTTAGCTCCGTGTGAGATCCCTCCTCGTGGCTTGTGCTAGGCGTTTACACTTAGACTCAACTCTTGGTTCCTTGGGTGCTTGATTATGCCTTTAATGGGAGCATTATTTGGTTCTTCTTGTGTCACTGGAAGTCGATTATGCTTCTCGGGCTTGTAATAAAATATTTTAAAACTTCAGCGTACACCATTTGTTAATATAAATCAGATTTATTTAATCCTACACGACAGGGTTTCTAAGATTAAGATTATTTATTATTTTTGGTTTACATGATTGGACATAAACTCGTTAATGAGTTCAATAGATTCATAAACTATTTAATGTCATATTCATGCTCGTGTTTGTGATTTTATTTGTTCATAATAGGCTCTTTCTGGGCTTACAAAGATAGGGTTACAATTTAGAGGTGTCTTTGTAATAGACACAAGAGTTTACATTGTTCTCTTTTTGTTAAAAAGGAATTATAATATTCTTTATTTGATTATCTTTGCATATTTAAATATATCTAACTTGAATATAATAATGACCCAACTAGGGTTTCGGTGTTATTCATAATGGCTTTGTTTAAAGAGTTCTTTTATTCTGCAATCCTTAAGCTATGAAATCTATAGACATTCTGGTGGTTTTATCCTTTTCACTCACCCATTGGATTAATGATTTACTCTTTGTAACTAGATTTCAATTTTCTGATGCGTTGGTTGTAGGCTGTCATTAACACGCATATATGTTTCGCTTTAGATTTTATCATGCCGACAGGGTTTTCACGCCTTACTTCTACTTTGTTCACTCTTCTAGAACCCGTACTCTTTACTCCATTTGTGTGTTAGGAAAACCAATGACATTCGAGAGCCCTACTTGCTACTTACTTAATTCAAGTTTACAATGTGAATAAGCATGATTCAAAATTTAAAGGATTATTCAGTAGAATATTGTTTTTAGGTATATATAGCTTATTGATAAACAGATACGGTTGTTATAATAGGTAAATGTAATGTTACTGTAATGTATGTTGTAAGATGTAAATGTAGCGTGGTGGCAAAATAAAATAGGTGTAAATGTTATTGTTGATAACCCTTAAGATGTAATGTGTTGTCATTTTATTGCAAAGTTTTTATAATATAAAATGTAATGATGTTATCATTATGGGAATGTTATTGTAGTTCTATTGTTAATGGCCACATATAAGATATAAGGTGATTGGTATCTTAATGCTAAGTTGTATTGTTATCTACGCTCTAGAATTAATTACCTAGCTTTTGCTTTATTATAATGCCTCAATTATTTTACTATTTATTTAATGACATCATTTAGTATTTAGACGGTTACCTTTGTATAAAAAATCTATGATTTATTGGAGTGTGACTAGGAATATTTTAGAGGTGGCCCTACCAGTTGTATTAATGATATAAGGTGAATGGTGAGTAAGAATATGAGGGCATATTCTTAACCTTGCTAAGTTGGTTGAGTAGGATGTCTTGATATTAGATTATTTCTAAGCTATAATTTATGCAAGCTGGTGGGATTAATTAATGATCCATTATATCCTTAAATAATTGGCCAAGGTCAAAGTTCAAATGCTTTTAGGACCCTCTTAACAATGAATTACCTTCAATGCATACTGTAATAGTATAGTGAGAAATTTAATGAGATAATATGGTTCACAAAGGCCTTTGCCTTAATATAGATAACCTGGTTATTGGCTATATCAATGGTTGTATTACTGTCTTGTTAATTGCTTTATTTGCTATAATAGTTTCCAATGTCATATATTTTGATTAAATGTATTACCTTCAATGCAATACTGTAATAGTAGTAACGAATTAGTAATGACGCACTATCGCAAAATGCTTTAATGTAGATAACCGTGTTGTTGCAAATATCGATGGTTATGTTTTTTCTTTAGCTTAGAAGTCTTGGTCTCCTTGTGTCGAGAGGGTTGTAGACACCTCCATGTTCCTCAAAACAGTTGCCAGCCCTGAGACCTTAAATGGTTAAAATCGATGGGAACTTGGGCTTGAGCGTTGCTTATGTGTCTTGGAGGTCCTAACCATTGCAGGGTAGGATGGGCGGGTAGTCAGTCTTATTTATTGTCGGTTAATTATCGTTCATTGCTTGCAGATGATTGATGTGTGTCTTAGATCGTTATGTTTTTGTTCTAGTTGCATGCGCCATGTTCATCATCGTATGGCGACTCTGAGTCGAATGTATTTATTATCCTTGTACACACGCCCACACACAAAAAATAAAAAAAAATAAAAAATTTGCACTTGTTATAAGAGGTTGTCATCGTAACGAGGAGGTTGTTACATATGGTATCAGAGTGGGTTCAACCCGCGACTTAGGATCACTACGACTTTCATTGACATGATTTGATTATACTGTTGCTAATCGAGTTGATTGTGTGCGTGCAGGTAATCATGGTTAGAGGACGTCACGGAGGTAGATGACGGGGTGCTAGGGGAGGAGGCACGACGCCTCCAGTAGAATCCACACCTGAGGGGTCTAACCCCCAGGGAGACGAGCAGGTTCGCGGACAAGAGTAGATAGCAATTGGTGATGTAGTAGGGATGATGAGATCTTTTCAGCGCATGTCCGAGGCACTGATCAGCCATTTGGACAAAGATGAGGCCAGGGCGTTGGCACCCGTTGAGGTTCCACCGTGCACTCCGGTCGATACAGGTAGCATTCACCGTGAACTCAAGAAGGTCAAAATTTCGGAGTTCTTTGGTGCCCCGAATGGCACAGCCGCCGAGGCATGGTTGGAGAACATGGCGATGTGCTTCGCACTTCGCGATTATACCTCCAAAATGAAGGTCCGCATGGCGGTCTTTCAACTGAAGGGGAGTGCTCTTCTATGGTGGAAGACGCTCCTACCGCAGATGAACATGGTTGTCAAAGACATGTCATGGGAACTGTTCAAGGAACGGTTCCAAGAGAGGTACCTTTCAGAGGAATTCATTGAGCGACAACTCAATGAGTTCAATGCCTTACGACAGGGAGGTCGTATGGTGCTTAAGTATGAGGCCCACTTTATGGAGTTGCTCCAGTATGCTCTGCACCTTAACACTGAAAAACTTAAGGTCAACAGGTTCGTGTTTGGCCTTAACGATAGCCTGCGTGCAAAGGTTAGGATTTTGATGCCTCAAACCTTGCATGATGCGGTCCAGAAGGACCTCATAGCAGAGGAGGAACTTATCAGTGGGGGTTAGACTAGGACTCCAACAAGACTAGCAGGGAAAGTTTCATATAGAACATAGCAACATCAGACACCAACAAGGCATACGCCGAGATATCATGGCTTCCAGAGGGAATCCACTTTCACTACACCCCGACGACCGACGCCTCAGCAGCGGACACCTTATCGGGGACCACAACATCAGCAACAACTTCGCCCGCAGTAGCAGTAGTTTAGGCTTATTCAGCAGCACAGACCAGGGTTCCAGGCCAGTGGGTCGTCATCTTCTACTTGGGGTACCAGGACTACTGGGACGAAGAAGGGGCGTAGGATGTGTGGGGAGCCACACTACCAGTGCGACTGTCCTATGGAGAGGACCAGAGCGTCCGGATCAGCCGGACCCACTACCGTGGGAGACATGGGCAAGGCCCATCGGATTCATGCCGCGGTGAATAACTGCTAGACAGGGCATTAGTCGACTGTGCTCGAGACAATAGGTATTTTCATTGACCAAACCCTTAGTATTTTGATAGATCTCGGTGCTACCGAGAGTTTCATTTCTGGTGCAGTGCTAAAGAGGATTAAGGTAAAGGTAGTCGAACAAGACGAGTTTAGCTTCGTAGAGATGGCTTCGGGGGCCAAACAGAAGGTTGGAGGAAAGGTTACAGGATGTATCCTTAACCTGGGAGAGTTTGTCACAAGGGCCAACTTGTACGTCATGATCTTAGGATCTTATGATGTTCTGATTGGCATGGATTGGTTGGAATCGCATGAGGCGATACTCAATTGTAAGACGAAATGGTTGAGCTTGGTCGATGACAAGGGATAGAGACGTGTGATTGTAGGATGGAACCAGGGAGTTTCCTTGAGGTTCATCTCTTCCTTACAGCTACGGAAGAGTATGCACAAGGGGTGCAAGATTTATGTGATTCTTGCGTTAAACGAGAAGAGAGTAGCGGAAGGTCTAGAACACCTTCCAGTGGTGAGAGAGTTTGCGGACGTATTTCCGGAGGAGTTACTTGGGATGCCGCCGGAAAGAGATTTGGAGTTTACCATAGACCCTCAACCAGGGATCGAACTGATAGCAAGGACACCTTATCGGATGTCGACCCTGGAGTTACAAGAGTTGAAAATACAACTGAAGGAGTTGTTGGACCTGGGACTGATACGTCCTAGCATGTCACCGTGGGGTGCACCTATTATTTTCATAGGAAAGAAGGATGGATCGTGGAGGCTTTGCATTGACTACCGTCAACTGAACAAGGCCACGATCAAGAATCATTATCCCTTGCTGAGGATTGATGATCTGTTCGATCAAATGAAGGGTACGACGGTGTTCTCTAAGATCGATTTGCGATGAGGGTATCACTAGTTATGGATCAAGGATGATGACGTCCCTAAGACCTCCTTTAAGACAAGGTTTAGACATTATTAATTTACTATTTTACCATTTGGACTGACAAACGCCCCAGGGGCATTTATGAGTTTGATGAATGTGGTGTTCCATGAGTACTTGGACAAGTTCGTCCAAGTGTTCATTGACGATATTTTGATTTACTCTCGTACGACGGAGGAGCATGACGAGCACTTGCGCTTCGTACTACAGTGTCTGCAAGAGCACAAATTGTATGGGAAATTGTCCAAATGCTCTTTTTATCAATTGAGGATTCACTACTTAGGGCATGTCATCTTTGGCGAAGGCATCGCCATGGATCCAGCCAAGGTCGAGGCTATTATGAAATGGCTTGCACCGACGAATGTCACGTAAGTGAGTAGATTTATGGGTTTAGCAGGATACTATCAACGGTTTGTCGAGGGATTTTCGAAGATAGAAAATCCGATCACGGAATTGCAGAAGAAAAACAAGAATTTTGTTTGGACCAAGAAATGCGCGGAAGCATTTCGGAGGCTTAAGGAGTTGTTAACAACAACGCCGATATTAAAAGTCCCTGACATGGACGCAGACTTCTTATTATGCACTGACGCATCCAAGGAAGGTTTAGGTGGAGTCTTGATGTAAGACGGACGAGTGATTTCTTACATTTCAAGGAAACTGAGAAGGCATGAGGAGAACTATGCAACGCACGATTTGGAGTTACTAGCCATCGTATATGCCTTGAAGGTTTGGAGACACTATCTTGTTGGACAAAAAATTGAACTAAAGACTGATCATTGTGGACTACAACACATTTTTACGCAAAACAACTTGAACGAACGACAATGACGTTGGTCGAAATTGCTTAGCAAGTACGATTTTGAGATTACTTAGATAAAGGGAACAGTGAACCGAGTGGCAGATGCTTTGAGTCGGAGACCACGCATATTTTCGGTGTTGCCTCTTCAGACAAATCTACGTAATAAGATTCTCACTGTACAGCATGACGATGACTGGTACAAAGAGGTCGAGGGATTTATCGGACAAAACACAATGATGGTACCATGATTTGAGGGATTCTCATTTGATAGCGATGGTTTATTGAGGTTTAAAGGTTGGATTTACATACCGCCAAACGACGAGTTGAGTATGTTGATCCTAAGCGAGGCTCATAGAGTAGTTTACATGGCTCACCTGGGAGTCACGAAGATGAGGGAAAACCTTAAACCCTTATTCTTCTAGAAGGGAATGAAGGCTGACATAGTCAACTATGTGGCCAGATGTCTAGAATGTCAATAGGTAAAGGCTGAACATAGACACCTCCATGTTCCTCAGAACAGTCACCAGCCCTGAGACCTTAAATAGTTAAAATCGATGGGAACCTGGCTTGAGCGTTTCTTATGTGTCTTGGAGGTCCTAACCATTACAGGGTAGGACGGGTGGGTAGTCAGTTTTATTTATTGTTGGTTGATTGTCGTTCATTACTTGCAGATGATTGATGTGCGTCTTAGATCGTTATGTTGTTGTTGCAGTTGCATGTGCCATGTTCATCCTCATATGGTGACTCTGAGTCGAATGTATTTATTATCCTTATACACACGCGCACAAAAAAAAAAAAAAAAAAAGATTGCACTTGTTATAAGAGGTTGTCGTCGTAACGAGGAGGCCATTACAATTTACAAGAATTTCACACTTTATATAAATCCCAGTTTATTTTAACATTATATGCAACATTGATTTACAAGAATTTCACACTTTATATAAATCCCAATTTAATTAAAGACACTCCCAGAACCATTTCTATCCCACATAAATAATGTCACTTATGAGACTGGTAGGCTTTGCAGATATAATGGGTGCTGTCAATGTTAAGGTGACTAGTGTATATATGTTACCTTGATATATCATCCCAAATATATCTGAAGATGTATATACCACCTACAATAACATTCAATGCTGCAGAGTAAACTGATTATATGTATATCATCTCTAACAACATTCACCATCCCTCTATTGATTGTTGATATATCTACCTAAAAATATATCTGAAGATGTATATATCACTTGCAATAACATTGAATACTAAATATATCTAAAGATGTATATATCACCTGCAATGACATTAAATACTGCGGAGTAAACTGGTTACCTTGATATATGATGTATATACCATCTGTAACAGGCAATGCTACAGAGCAGGTTGGTTATTCTTAGCATGAACGCATTCCCTCCGATCATTGGGTACGTGCAGCACAAACATCCAAAGCTTCCCCACTATGAAGTAAGGGTGCACTCTCATCAGTTGATGGGGATTATTACGGAATGTTCAATTTTCCATCACATAACTGACACACATGTGACTCACAATCTTTTCTCCAAAATCATTCATTACCATGCCCTGGAGGCCACCAAGGCTATCGAACCGATTCTCGACAACTTTTACTATTACGACAATATGCTTGGCTATAAGGCCTATGGCACGAGTTCAGAATGTGTGTATGCAGAGGCTGACTACTCGAAAAAGTGGAATCTTCGGGTGAAAAAGAAATTTCACATAACGCCAGCCTGGATATTTATATGTACTACTATTTGATCCACACCTTCAACTTCTGTGAAATTATTTACCAGGCGCACTATCAATAATTATTCACACTGAAATTATTCACTAGCGCATTAGTAATGTATTTCTGTTCCTATCAGTTAGATAGGACAGTATCTACCATTTAATAGATAGGATGAAAAGAACATTACCATCAGTAACACTAATAATAATCATGTATCTTCTTTTCCTATCAGTTAGTAATGACACTATGTAGGGATGAAAAAAACATATTACCAATAATAATAATTAATAGCAATGTATTTTTTCTTCCCATAGGACACCTTCGACTGATGAAAATAACATATTACCAATAAAAATAATTAGTAAGTGTGTCTCGTAAATATAAAAAACCCTTCCCTACCATATTACGAATCTAATGCCGTTCGATTAGGATATCTTTCCCATTATCATTGTCCGTACATTAACTTTGTGGGTGAGAGAGTAAAATATGTTTTGACAATTCCTTAAATATTTTTATCTATTTTTATTTCTTATGTCACTCCAACCATAATTTTAATTCAGGTGCATAAATCCATAATTTGAGTAGTCACAAGTTTTTCCCATGACGGTAGAGATGTATACCCATTGTAATAATATAATATTGATGTAGAGTGATGTAATTCATTTTTGTTTTTAAAATTCAAAGTTATTTTTCGAAATAATAAAAACTAATGTTTTTAGCACATATTTCAATATTTGTTTCTAATATCATTTTTTTTTTTATCTAACTATGGGTGGAGTGTCCACTCAAAACATTAGACTTTTCATAATCTAGAATACAATGCAACATAACCATTAATGTCACAAGATGAATGTCACAATCTAAAATAACCATTAAGAAATGTTGAATCCAAGATAACCCTCGATGAATGTCAAAATCAAACAAAACCCTTAATGAATGTTGCAATGTGACAAAATCCTCAATCAATGTTGCAATATCACATCACATTCCATGAAGGTCGTAATAACCTTCATGAAAATCACAATGCAACATAGCCATTTGGGATTGGGAACATAGCAATTTCACATAAGCCAATGAAGAAATGTTTCAACTAAACATAACCATTGAGGAATGTGATTTATAGGAAATTGAACTCAACCAAA
>JASDQU010100178.1:13419-24540 GCA_032191745.1 Picea mariana
AACAACATTAGAGAAATAGGCCTAGAGCCAAGGCACCATAAAAAATAAAAAAATATTCTACATTCCAGAGTTCACAAGGTGAACCAGAAGATGGTGAATTGAGTAGGTCAAAACATTAACCCACCGTGACACCTGATATTCAAAACAAGGTACTCAATAAAAGAAGTGGGTAATAGATAATGCATACTTTAGGGGTGGGATAATCTTATCCACCCTATCCTTGCTACATGTGTGCCATTTTCCATGCCTCATGCCATTTGCCAAAATTTTGGATGATGTAAACTGAGGTATGAATTGATCATACATTCGATTGTGAATATATAGCACCTCCCATTTTTCGTACATTCGATTGTGAATATATTGCACCTCCCATTTTTCGTACATTCGATTGTGAATATATTGCACCTCCCATTTTTCGTAGTGGTGAAGTTATCTTTTTTATAGGCCACCACAATTTGCTCTCGCAAGATGTGGAACCATTCCAATGTGTTAAAACTTTTGCAAATGTGTCAAATCCTTGTTAGAAGGAGGTGAGATGTATGTCTAAGGAATGGTGTTTGACTTCATATGCTTTACAATTAAAGTAGAATCTCCCTGCATTGTGAGTTTTGTGATTAGCTAAGAAGTTGCCTGTTTAAGTACTTGTAATAAAGTGTATGCTTATGCCCTGGTGTACGTGCCTCCCGAGGAAGAGGAAAGAGAATCTAGAAAACAAAATTTACATAGAGTTATTCAAAAAATTAACCATAAGATCTTCTATTCAAAATTTAGAAAAGTCTTCCAATTATAAATGTGGTAAATATAAAAATAAAATTATACTTTGAAAAATTTTAAAATCCCATTTTAAAATTCTTCTATATCTTTAATTTTTTAAATTCAAATAATTTGATTGAGGTTTATTGATAATTTAATTTGAAGTAAGCCTTAAATCGATGTATAAGACCTTGTTATGTGTGGAACAAGGTTACTACTTAACTTTAAAATTTAAATATCTTTTTATTATAATAGTATTATATATTTTTTATTTTCAAATTTACAAAAAAAAGGTTGTTTTTTAGATTTTTTAATTTGACTAAATTAATAAAAAATGTTTACCATTATTATTTATTATTGTTTGTATATAATTATTAGAGCTATTTCAATTTTAATTTTATTAATTTAACTTTATTTATATAGAAAATCTTTATTTATTTGTTTAGTTAGATTCAGCAATAATAATAATAATAATAATAAATTATTTTTAAGATTAAAATCAAATCAGATACTAAATTGGTGTATGAGAATTCCTCCCTCCAACTATTTAACAAGTAAAGTCTATAAATATATACATATTCTATCCCTCTGGATTTGAACTTATAATTTCTTAAATATATATCATTAATTATAAACTACAATATCAAATCATTATGCAATCAAATTAAATGAATGAAATAGAGATTTGAACTACAAAATACTGAAATTTCAACCATTTACTCAGAATCCAAAACAATCCCAAAAATGAAAGACGATATGAATGCCAAGTATACTGTTTCCACCTGGCGTCTCTCTCATCGAACAGCTTGAAAGCCAAGGCAAGCAGTTTGCTAAATCTTTCTCATGCATCGACCCAGACCTGTACATCATTATCATTATTTATTAACTGGTCTATCAGTCAGTACACTGAAGACCGGCAATATGTGGTGTTGTAATGTTTTACGTAGTGGCTGAATCAGCCAGTTAACTAAAGACGATTAATTTGCTAGAGTCCAGTGAACCGATCTGGTTGACTGACTAATCACTGTATCTATTTAAAGTTTGACATGCTTTAGACTTGACAACCGACTGCCTATAAAGACAGGACAGTGCATCGATCAAGACAAGACAGAATCTCACTTGATACATACATTCCATTGTCTTTTCTGTAATACATTAATTCTTAATTGAGTATAAGACAATAATATGGCCGCCGCCTACTCCCAGTGGATCCCAAAGGAGTAAATTTATTATTGTGACTCTATGGTGTTGAAGCAGAAGCAGAAAACAAGGCATCTACAGTGTCGTAGATTGTTTTGCAGCGTCCACTTTGTGTAGGTGATAAAGCCGGAGTCGAGGCTCGTGGGACCTTTCGAGGAAGAGAATTTAAATTGAAATTTGTAACATGGAGACGTGGTCTGTGATGATGCAACGTATGCTCTGCATCCATAAAGGTGATAAGGAGCCGGAAGTTGAGAAGGCCGCGTGGAATCGCTGTCTGCAATAATTACTTTAAAGTGATTTTGGATTTTTCTTGATTTGCAATCACTGAGTGTGAACTTAAGAACTGTTGTGTCTCTATTAAAGTACGTCCTTGAAAGTTACGA
Organism: Picea mariana; assembly: GCA_032191745.1. NCBI lineage: Eukaryota > Viridiplantae > Streptophyta > Pinopsida > Pinales > Pinaceae > Picea > Picea mariana. The sequence continues at coordinate 15,759 of JASDQU010100178.1, forward strand.
GACTTGGTGTTCTTCAGCAACAACAACGTCATCGACAAGCACCATGAATGAACATTTTACCACCGTTTCAACCATACGACCGTGATAGATTAGCAGAAGAGAGAAAGTATCAGCCTTATTGGTGTGGAATTGTTGTCCTTCTCGTAAAGTACCAGCCAACTTCTGGTATAGATAATCCATCAAAGTTAGGAGACGTTATAGCGCACATTTAACCACCATTTCAACAATACAACCCTAATAGATAAGCGTACCAGAAAAGTTCAAAATAATATTGGTGTGAGAGCAGGTATGTTATGGTAAAGTTTTCAATGGTTTAGGACACTAATATCGATGAAAACACCCTATAACCTAATTCTCATAGTCTAAGGGGAAGAGGTTTCGCAGTACCAATATTAGTAGCCTCATTCTTGAAAAATTCAAAAAAGTAATTAATGATTGCAATACTCTATGGCTCAATGTGCACTTTAGGAGGGTTCTTATAAGGCTAGTCCTATCGAGCGTTCCCTCCTCTTTGTGTGTTGTTATTTCGCGATGGGAACAAATATCATTTGGGACTCTGTCACTTCAAGGTGAGATAAACATTATTTTTTACTAAAAAAACTAGACAAAAAGTAACTTTTCTAGAAAGATTTTACCCTTGTGTATTTGCTTATTCACTAGTGAACAATCACTCAATGACTTTTTTAACCAAAATATGGGACTACCCTATTATTGTGGGTAATATTCCCTCGAACTCAACCCCTTAGCTCTCTCCTACCTATAGGTGGTTTAAAATAAATGATATCAAGGTCTTAGTTTAAATCTTTTCCCCCTTTATGTGTGGGCTCTTTTTACTTTACCTTATCTATGGGTGGGTTGTAAATGTAGCCCTTACTTGTTTTTAGGTTTTTTTGTCCTTTGAGGATCCACTTCACATATTTACTCATTGGCAAGGTTTTTATTTTTCAAGGAATGAGTGATGTTATTATTGTTTGTTAAGTTATTATTCTACTAATGATGGTTTTCTTGATGGTTGATGGTATTTCTATATTTCTCCCTTGACACACTGATCCAGGAGTCTCCCCAGGTCCATAAAATGCTCAAAAATTAAATTTCTCAGAAATGGATGAAACCAATTCCATTGCGACATTGATTCTGACCATATATTTACTTTCTCAAGCGAGCTCCGTATGCGAGAGTTATCGTACTCTGATCAGATTCTCAAACAACTAAAAAAAAACAAAGGGTCAACTGGCAAAAAGTCAATGCTAACATCAACATGACATCACCAAAGATATTTAATGATGCTGACGTGGCAGAAGTAAGTGATGACAAGTGGAGATGCAAGATGATGCAGGCGTGGACCAGTTGCAGTGTGACACTTGTCAATTTTTGAACAAATGTGGTGGGGCCACGTGGCCCAGGCATGGGAAGCCACGTGGCACCCAGTCATCAAACATGTGGCAAGTTTAAAAAATGTTTTGGGGTCCAGGGGTTTTGAACCCACGACCACCCACCAAGCCAATGCTTTGAAGAATGGCCCAACACCAATGCACCCACGTGATTCTTGTTTTATAAAACACATTTTAATATATAAAAATGTGTAATGTTTGGTATAGCGTGGAGGGGGGAGTTATCTTCTAGACCTTGATCCCATGCAAAGTGCAACTGAACCAGGAGCTAGCGCATTTAAGGGGCTAGCGCCCATCCCTTTGGGTCGACGCTTGGTCATATGAGATTCATATGACCACTTTGAAGGGGGCGCGTGCCCAACCTTAGGGGCTACTCTGTGTATTTTTAAATTTTTGTTACAGAGTGGGTATTTTACCTTAAGTTTTGGTCTAGAATTGGTTTTTTTGGGATATTTTGGCCATTTGAAGGGGGATTTGATCCCAAAAAGAGGCCAGATCTCCAAGAGAAGTTAGGATTCTCTTTTTGAGCCTAAAAGCTATATAAACCAGGCCTTTTGAAGCTTGAGGACAACATTTTGATGCAGGGAATTTGAGGAGCAGTTTATGTATTTTGGTTTTTTCTCAAGTTTTGAGAGGCCTTTTTGTCGTGTTTGTGAGAGCAGTTTGAGGAATCATACATGTGTCTAAGCAAGGAGGTATTTCACAGCAGATCTGAAGCATGTTATGTAACAACATGAAGCCATTGTAAGAGAACTTGAGCATTTGAAGATCAATAAAGAGGTCCTCCACTTGGAAGCGGGCCCGAAGACGTAGCCAGTCATTGGTGAACTCTGTTATCAATCTCTTATTGTCTTTGTCTCTTTTGTTGATGTTCATATCTCTATTTTTACAACATGATTAATTAATAGCTGAACTCTTTAAACAACTTTAAGCATCTAAATAAGACAATTGTTTATTATTCCTTCCATTTTTGGATCAAGTATTTTGGTATCAGAGCTTTGGTTGTTTTGGAAGGTTTAACAAGTGCAGGGAGGATGCTTACAAGATCCAAATCTTAGAAAGGAGAAGGATCATTGGTTGAATTCATTCCTGAGATAGAACGATTGTTGAGAAAGAAAATAATGGCTTCAGAAGGAGAGCTTTCTCCACAAACCAAGAAACTAGAAGATGCACTTTTGTCCATGTTTGAAATGGTCAAAGTGTTGTACGAAGATTTCTTGGAGAGAAAGAAACCAACCTTGGGAGAGATCTTAATGAAGGGTAGAAGTGAAGGGAAAGGAGAGTCTTCAAAGCCTCCTTGTACGCCACCTTCACTGCCATCTTCTCCTTCTTCTTCCAGTTCTACATCAAATGCTAGTTCTCATTCTACAACATCTACCATACAAAAAAAAATAGATAAGAATAAGTCTAATATGCCTTTGTTAAAACTTGATGTTAAGTTTGAGTTGCCTTCGTATGATGGAGAAATAAATGCAGAAAAGTTGGATAATTGGATAAGACAAATTGAAGTGTATTGCAGGATACAAAGAATCATAGATGAAGAGACTATGATCCATCTTTCTAGTCTCAAGATGGGAAGAACCACCCTTGTTTGGTGGGAAAGCAGGACAAAACATGATCTTAAGAAGTTTGGTAAGACTCTCTCTTCATGGCTTGATTTTACATCCACTTTACGAAAGCAATTTTATCCTCTAGCTTACATGAAACAAGTTGTTATGTCATGGCAGAACTTTAGACAATTAAAAGGACAAACTGTTCAATGTTATACACAGGAGTTTCACAAAAGAGCTTTGTTGTTGGGAATATCATTGGATACTGAAGAGACATTTCTTAAGTATATAAGTGGTTTGCATAGTTATTTATGACATACCATTCTTATGTTTAATCCTACTAGTTTAGATGAGGTGTGTGTGCAAGCAACTCATATTGAATCTAGAGGCAAGAATGTAAATGTTGTTTTTGTAAAACCATTCAAATCTACTAAAGGAAAGTTTAAAGGCAAGGGTAAAGATAATTTCAAAGGAAAGAAAACTTATACAGTGAAGAAGGAGAAACCTACATGTACTAATTGTAAGAAGGAAGGCCATAGTGAGGATTGTTGTTGGATCCTTCACCTAGAGTTGAAACCAACAAAGTTTGAGAATAAAGGAAAACCAAAGACTACTGCAACAACTCAAGTCGATTTGGGGTCAGATTCAGAAGATGAAACAAAGGTCACAATCATAGGAATCAAAGGTAAAAATTCTGAAGGTAGTACAAGTTCTTCAATTCATTCTTTAAAATTTGATAATGAAGTTGATGAGGTGAAACGAACAAAACTTTTTCATACAAGGGTAATTTCCAAACATACAAAAATTGATACTCTATTTGATAGTGGCTCACAACTAAATTTGATATCATAAGCAATAGTCAAAAAATAGGGATTAATCACTAAACCTCATAAGAAACCATATCCCTTAGGATGGATTCATAATGATAATCAGTTGCAGGTGGAAACACAATGTGTCCTAAAGTTTGCAATTAATTCACAGTTCATAGATGAGGTTGAGTTGGATGTAGTTCCACTAGATATATGTGGTATCGTACTTGGAAGTCCATATTTGTATGATAGAAAAGCAATATTCTATCACTAATGAACTCAGGACAGATGAAGAGGATTGTAAATGTCAGTAAGCGATATCTCTTAATGGTGGTAAAAGCTAAAGACACTGTCGAAATTGATACTTTCAAAGATTGTGATGTAAAGTTAGAAGATGATTTAGTTAGAATTGTTTTTGTCTATGATGAGTTATTTCAAGTCCCGAAAGGATTGCCTCCAAAATGACAAGTTGAACATGAGATACAATTGCAGTAGGATGTTCCTCTTCCTAACATTGGCATGTACAGGTTATCAGTCCTAGAAAATGCAGAGATAAAGAAACAGGTATAAGAGCACATTGAACAAGGCGTCATCAGACCTAGTGCTTCTCCATGTGGGTCACCTATCATCCTGGTGCCAAAGAAAGATGGCACATGGCGCATGTGCATGGATTTTTGAGCTTTGAACAAAATCATAGTAAAAAATCGTTACCATTTTCCTCGCATTGATTATTTATTAGATCAACTGAAACATGTGGTTTATTTCACTAAGTCAGACTTAAGAATTGGTTACCATCAGATCAGGGTTGTTGAACAGGATATATGGAAGACTTCTTTTAAAACAAAACAGGGGTTGTTTGATTGGTTAGTGATGCCATTTGGGCTTACTAACGCACCTACTACTTTCATGAGGGTTATGAATGATGTATTCAGGCCTTTCAATGATGAATTTGTAATAGTATACTTAGATGATATTCTTATATTCAGTAGGAACAAGGAAGAGCATGTCCAACATGTTAGGAAGATACTTTTAGTGTTGCAAAGAGAGAAACTTTTTGTAAAATTGTCAAAATGTGAATTTGGCAAAACATTTCTTGTATATCTAGGTTACATTGTAGGAGGTGGAGAGCTTAAGATTGATCCCTCCAAAGTTGAGGTTATTGTAAATTTTCCAACGCCTACGAATGTAACCAAAGTAAGAAGCTTCATGGGAGAAACACAATATTGGAGGAAGTTTATTGCAAACTTCTCTTTGATTGCAACACCTTTACATGCTTTAACAAGTGTGAAAAGGGGATTCCAGTGGGGAGGAAGCCAACATAACGCTTTCACTACTTTGAAAACAAAGATTAGTATAGATCTTGTTCTGGCTTTGCCAGATATCCAACAGTATTTTGAAATTGAAACCGATGTAAGTGACTATGCCATGGAGGCAGTGTTGATACAACACAAAAAACCCATATGCTATCATTCTGAGACCTTCACTATAGCAGTAATTAACTATCCAACCTATGATAAAGAATTGTATGCTTTAGTACAAAGTGTTAAAAAGTGGAAACATTACTTAATGGGTAAAGAAACAGTAATACACACTGATCATCAACCATTATAGTATCTGCAATCACAAACTAAGATACAACAATCAAGGCATTTTAGATGGATGGGGTTTTTACAACAATTTCACTTGGTCATTAGATATAAAAAGGGCATTCATAATAAAGTTGATGATATGTTATCTAGGCCTCCTAGTACAATTGCTACAATCCTTAAGCACAATTCAATCACTCATGAAAGTTATATTGAACAATATGCCAAGGATAAAGATATTAAGGAAGTCTATGCAACTTTAAGTAGTGGTAAAAGAGCAGAAGAACTGAATTATCATATTAAAGACAAACTCTTGTATCATTTGGGCAAGTTATGTATTCCAGAAAGTGAAAGAGTCCATGTCATTAGAGAGGCACATACTTCTATTATAGCAAGGCATTCTGGGGTGGACAAAACAATTGCTAAGTTACAAAGATTTTGTTATTGGCCTTGAATGCATGAAAATGTGTTTAAATATGTAAAAGGATGTATTATGTGTACAGTAAGCAAACCAAGTAACATAAAGATAGGATTGTACACTCCACTTCCTATTCCTTCTAGACCATGGGAAAGTGTATCTATGGATTTTGTGGGGGGATTGCCTATATCTAGAAAAGGACATGGTTACCTATATGTAGTTGTGGATAGGTTCAACAAAATGTGTGTCCTAATTCCTTGTAAAAAATAGGTCACAGTTGAACAAACAACTCAAATGTTCTTTGAAAATGTATGGGTTCATTTTGGTTTAACTACTTCTATTGTATATGATCGAGACTCCAGATTCCTGGGGAAATTTTGGTCAAGCTTATGGGAACTTATGGACACCAGGTTAAAGAAGAGCACACCATTTCATCCACAGACAGATGGGCAGACAGAGGTGGTGAACAGGACAATAGTGCATCTACTTCGAGCATATTGCAACAAACATCCTAAGATTTGGGATGAACATTTGTGTTATGTAAAGCATGCGTATATTAGAGCCAAACATTCTTCTACTCAGAGATATCCATTTGAAACTTGTTTGGGGTACTTGCCAAGTCTCCTTTGGATTTTGTCTTTGGAAAAGACATTTCAGCAAAAGGACACACTGATGTGGACAGGGCTACAAATTTCATTGAACGTATCCAGTTGATCCATCAGGCGATATAAGAACAGTTGGAGAAAAGCCAGACCAAGTATAAGGCAAGGCATGGAATGCATCGAGTTCATCATCAGTTCAAGGCAGGAGATCAAGTCTGGTTATACATTAGTAAGGAAAGGATGCAAGGTGAAGGTAAAAAGGTAAAACCAATTCATTATGGTCCTTTCAAAATTTTAGACAAGATTGGTACTAATGTTTTCTGGTTAGAATTGCCTCCATATATGAAAATATATTCAGTTGTAAATGTGGAAAACTTGAGATTGTATGAGCTTTCGATGATCGAGGATCAAGGAGAGAATGTTCAGATTCCTACCATTGAATATTTTTCTCCTGAATATATCAATGAGTTGCAGGAAGACACCATATTGGACAAAAGAGTCTAAACTTCTCACAGGTGTGATGTGGAGTATCTTCGAGTGGGATTAAGGGCACAAATACAAGTCATGCCAAGTGGATGGAGACTAGAAAGGTGAGGAAACAATATCCTCACTTAGTTACCAAATGATACCATACTTTTGGTGGTCCAAAAGCTTCCAAGTGGGGAGGAATGATCCAGGAGGCTCCCTAGGTCCAGAAAATGCTCAAAAATTAAAGTTCTTAGACATGGATGAAACCAATTCCATTGTGACGGGCTCGTAGCACTAATTCCGACCATATATTTACTTTCTCAAATAGGCTCTGTATGCGAGAGTTATCGTACTCTGATCAGATTCTTAAACAACTAAAAAACATTAAAGGGTCAATTGGCAAAACGTCAATGCTGACATTAGCATGACATCACCAAATATATTTAATGATGTTGATGTGGCAGAAGCAACTAATGATAAGTGGCAACCAATGACTGGGCAAGATGATGCAGGCATGGACCAGTGGCAGTGTGACACTTGTCGATTTTTGAACAAATGTGGTGGGGCCATGTGGCCCAAGAATGGGCAACCATGTGGCACCCAGTCATCAAACATGTGGCAAGTTTAAAAAATGTTTTGGGGTCCATGGGTTTTGAACCCACGACCACCCACCAAGTCAACGCTTTGAAGAATGGCCCAACACCAACGCGCCCACGTGATTCTTGTTTTATATAACACATTTTAATATATAAAAATGTGTAGTGTTTGGTATAGCGCGGAGGGGGGGGAAGGGGGTGTGCTAAGCCCCAACCCATGGTATTTTGTTACAACATAGAAATAGGGAACAGGGGGGTTAGTATAAACACCTTTTCCTTTGCATCCCGTGGTCACTTGAAACCCGCCATATATCCAAGAATCTATCCACCAAAAGGTGTGCGGGGGGTTTATCTTCTAGACCCTGATCCCATGCAAAGCGCAATAGAACCAGGAGCTAGTGCATTTAAGGGGCCAACGCCCAGCCCTTTGGACTGGTGCTTGGCCATATGAGATTCATATGACCGCTTTGAAGGGGGCGCACACCCATCCTTAGGGGCTACTCTGTGTATTTTTTAATTTTTGTTTCAGAGTGAGTATTTTACCTTAAGTTTTGGTCCAGAATTGTTTTTTTTTGGATATTTTGGCCATTTGAAGTGGGATTTGATCCCAAAAAGAGGCCAGATCTTCAGGAGAAGTTAGGATTCTCTTGTTGAGCCTAAAACCTATATAAACCAAGCCTTTTTAAGTTTGAGGACAACTTTTTGATGCAGGGAATTTGAGGAGAAGTTTATGTATTTTGGCTTTTTCTCAAGTTTTAAGAGGCCTTTTTGTCATGTTTGTGAGAGGAGTTTGAGGAAGCATACATGCGTCTAAGCAAGGAGGTCTTGCACAATAGATATGAAGCATGTTATGTAACAACATGGAGCCATTGTAAGAGAACTTGAGCATTTTGTTGAGTCGCCAAAGTGTCATCTTTTTACCAACATTTTCACTTCACTTTCACTTCACTTTTAACCACATTTCGCTTTCCCACACCCTTACATAAACCATTTTCATGATTACATGGGTTTTAGACATATTATTTTCCAATGCATCTATTTTAGTGTTTTTGAGTGAATTTATGATTAAATATTGGAAAAATAACATGTTTACACTTATATATGAAAGTGGGATGAGTTTCATGATGTTTACAGGTGTATTTTAAGACTCCAACCAAGTCAAACTTGACCATCAAGCCTCAAATTCAAATCCTCTTCAACCCCTCAAAGATTTGATGAAGATTTGGAGATATATTCAAGCATCTTGGGTGGAGATTAATCATGAAAGAAATATTTGTGAGAGGATTTGTAGAGATATCACTTGATATGTGTGAGCACATGGTTGTAACCAAATGAGACATTTGTGGATCTAGGAGAGATTTG